>LPNX011142423.1:24097-127549 GCA_001517045.1 Pseudotsuga menziesii | reverse complement strand
AAAGGGAATTTTCCCCATATCCTCCAACATCAAATCAATGCAATGAGCAGCGCATGGAGTCCAAAACAAAGAGGGATACCTATCCATAAGCATCCTACCAGCAACCACATAATTAGCTGCATTATCTGAAATAAATTGCACAACATTGTGCACCCCAATATCCTGTATGAACCCATCCATCAACTCACATAAAAGTGCCACATCTTTTACATGTGCTGATGCATCAACTGATTTCACAAACATGGTATCTCTAGGACAATGTACCAAGAAGTTGATAAGGCTTCTACCCTTACCATCTGTCCACCCATCTGACATAACTGTGCATCCAGTGCTCTCCCATGACTGCTTGAACTCTGCCAACCTAGCATCGATGTCCATCTTTTCTGCTTGAAGGATTGGGCCCCGCAACTCCTCAAAGGTGGCACTTTTATAACCTGGCCCAACTACTGCAATGGCATCACACATCTGCTGCCAAAATGGATTGTTTTTAACAATGCTAAGAGGTATGTGACTCCAGTAAAGACACCTTCCCATTACCCTGTCCGCTTCTAGCTTTTCTGATTTCTTTAGCACTGACTTGATAGAAGGTTGTGAGCCTGGTCCAACATAATGGGATGTGTGCCGCCCCCTCCCATGAGGTGAAGCTGTGGAGCCCCTCCCACTACCCTCACCGATAGTGGTAGATATAGATGCACCTACACTTCTTGCTTGGCCAAAAGCTGCAAGCTTAGCTTTGTTTGCAGCGATCTCATCCTTCTTTCTCATTTTTTCATGGATGGCATCATGGGCAGCTCTCATGATTTCTGGGGTCACTCCAGTACAAAGGCTAACATCATGGCCAGGTAGTTTGGCTAAGTGGTATTTCAACCTGTTAACCCCTCCCGTCATGTGACGCCCACATAATTTGCAACTCAAATTCTGCCTATTGTTGCCATCCTCGGGCTCACCATACTGCCAAAATGGGTCCAATGCCTTTGGCATTTTTGCAATTGGAAATTTGGAATGCTTCAAGCCTTCAACTCAAATGCAACCCTAGGGCACAAAAAAAAAAAAATTACATTGAACTCCATTGGAAAATAATAGCAACATTCTAGCTTAAAAAAACATACCTCTAAATTTAGATTTTAAGCCATGAAAGATAAGAAGAAGAGGGTGGCTAAGAAGTAAAAAAACAAGCATGATATTTTCCATTTTAATTTTTTAAAACCCCCATTTACATTGGGACTGTTTTTCATTTTTTGGGGCATAGAAATCAATGGTAAAATAGTAAAAACAAATAGCAAAGAATTAGACAAGAAATAGGCAACAAAATAGTAAAACAAATATGCAAAAAATCTTTCAAACAGTCCATGGCAAAAGATAGAAAAACAATGGAGAAAATGCACATACCTTCAACACTTGCTCCACAAAAATCCTTGGTTGAGATGCTAAATGGTGTTTGAAAGCCTCCAAAGGTGTTGGTGGTCTCCTCAAGCCCTTCTCCTCCACTTCCAACAAGCTCATTTGCCAAATGAACAAAAAAAAACCAACTTCTCCTTTTTCTAAGCCGCGGGTTTGACTGCTGGGCGCTTTTTTAGGTTGACTCGCGCTTTTTTGGAAAGAAGCGCGCTTTTTCAGAAAAAAATCGCGAGTTCAAATTTATTTAAAAAATTGCGCATTTTACCAGCCAAAAAATCGGCCCTAGGAAAGACCCGTGCTTTTTTCGATTTTTACCGATTTTTCGGCGATTTTTTCAACACTGCCATTGAGATGTCATTTAGCCTTTTATTTCACTGAATTTGGATTAATTTGGAGAGTTTTGATTTTCTCCAAAATAATCATTTTTTAATAAATAATTATTTTTTTTTCCCAAAAATGACTTTTTTGAGAAAATGAGCATTATGTGTCCGATTGATGATCTGAAAGTTGGATTTGACTAGCTGGCCGATCAAGAATGATTTTTGGCTTAAGGTTAGAGCCTTCAATCACTGAAAACGGGGTCCGGATGACTTATTTATTACAAACGATATTTTTCGAATTAATTTATGGAAAAATTAATCAAAAAACTTAAGGGAAAAAATTAAAAAATTAAAAAATTAATTTTTTTTTTTTAGCCCGTCCGGAAAAAAAATTTCGGAAAATTTTGAAAGGTCCTATTGATTTAGGACATGACCATGCTATATTCTAATAATGCATAGTAGGTTTATATACACTTAGTTGGGCTCTAATAACCCCCCAAGGCCTAGAATTCAAAATCGGGCATTCCAGCTTTGGAGGAAGCGAGAGAAAACTTTGTCAATTATACTCGGCTATAGGCAAAGCATAATTGTCAAGGGCAAAAAACTCCCTGGAATACCATAGTCGAGATTCTACGTCTTAGGAGACCGAACCACTCAAAACACCCTATTAGCACATTTTATTACAAACCCCACGGGGCCATGGTCAAAATTATTCACATGAAAAATTGGCTAGACATAAAGACGGATCAACTGATACACTGGAATCAAACATTGAAATGTTTGTCAACTAACGGCTCCTCAAGTAACCCAACTATGGTACAAAATTTTTGGCAACATCTGGCTCCAACTGTGGGACAGGTACTTGCTTGATCTATTGATAAAAAAGAGTGCTTGAGAATCCAGAAATCTCTGGTACTTGCATGAAAACAGAAGTGTCTCAAGCCCATGTATACGATAAAAATATGCCATGATGAAATACCAAAAAATATTTTTCGCTTTTTCCGAAATAAAGTACATGAAATAAACTTTTTCTTTTTTCAGCATGTATATAAGTGAAAATATAATACAAATGCTAATATACAAAAATAAGAAATTTTGATACAACATTCTACATGGATATGATACATAAAATATAGTACAAAAATAAAGTACATAAAAATACAACGATGATGGGTTTATAAAAGCCCTGGGATGACCCCTTGGTCATCTTGGAGGTTGTTTTGATAAAAGGGCTTTAAGTGTTGGCCATTCATGGGCAAGTTTAATATTTCTCCATCCATGGTGTTAAGGAAAAAAGAATTGGTGCCAGTCGTGTCGCGGATGATAAACGGGCCTTTCCAAAGGCTGTCAAATTTTCCATGCTTCCCAGGCTTCTCCCTTCTCTTATCTCATAAGAGAACAGTATCTCCTATTTGGAAAGATCTCGGCCTCGTTGACTTGTCAAAGGTACCCTTCATGCTTTCTTGATGTCTGAGTGACTGATCAAGGGCAGCACTTCTAGACTCATCCAACTCTATAATTTGATTGATCTTTTCCTCCATTTTTGACTGTTCCGTGCCATATTCACTTAACATCCTTACTATAGGAATCCGCATGCTGATCGGAAGGATGGCTGTGAGTCCATACACCAACTCAAAAGGTGACTTTCCAGTTGAGCTCTTTTTAGTAATCCTATCCACCCATACCGCATATTTAATCTTGCTATCCCATGCTCTTTTATTATCCCCAACAGTCTTTTTAAGCATAGTCATCAGATTTTTATTAGTGGACTTAGCAAGTCCATTTCCCTGAGGATAGTAATCTAATGAATGGGATAGGATAATGCCATATTTAAAACATAAGTCACTTACTGCTCCTGAACTAAAAGCTTTGGCATTATCGGTTGTTATTTTAAGGGGAGTTCTGAATCTGGTGATGATTCTTTCCTCGATGAAGTCTATAACAACCTTCTCAGTGGTAGTTTTAGTGGGTATAGCCTCTACCCACTTGGTGAAATAATTGGTTGCTGTGAGAATCCAACAAAAACCATTGCTGGAGTTATCCTTGAATTTGCCAATAAAATCAAGCCCCCACTGCTGAAAAGGGGCAAGGACAACAACCGGAGCAAGGGGAAGAGCTGCCAACTTCTGCTTCCCAGTGAAAAGCTGACACTCCTGGCAACACTTGACATGCTTGTGAGCATCTGCAAAAATGGTTGGCCAGTAATAACTAGCTCTCAATATTTTGTGGGCAGTTGTATTTGCTGCGTAATGGCCTCCATAAAATCATGAGTGAAACTCTGCTAATATCTTCTTAGAATCCTGTTCGTTGATGCACCTAAGTATGATACCATCTGGGTTCCTCCAACCCAGACCCTCTTGGGTAAGGCAATACCTAGCAGTCTTAAGTCTCAAAGCCCTACGCTTGTGTCCTTTGAGGTGATCAGGGCAGGTGAGATGGAGAAGGAAGAAAATGATGTCAGAATACCAATGATTATCAAGCTCTTGAAGGACAGGAGTCATGGCAGGCTGAGGGATATCATTTTCTGCAATCATTTCAATGGCTTCTTCATTTTTCTGAGTAAGTATTCTAGCGAGGCCTTGTCCCTTGATAAATTTAGTGGGTTTTATTTCAAGGTCATACTCCTGGATCTTGGACAGCCATGTACCCCTTATTCCTAAACAATCTTTTTGAGATAGGATATCTTTAACCACAGTATGGAGAACATATCCGATAACCTTAGAATACTCGATATAGGTCCTGAAATGTTTTAAAGATTTGACCAAGGCATAAGCCTGCTTCTCCATAATGGTATACTTTAGTTCAGAGTTTTGCAAGGCTCTACTCATGAATGCTATAGGTTGCTCGAACCCTTCAAAGTTCTTTTGGAGCAACACACCGACAATAGTGTCTTCTGAAGCAAAAGAAACGATCATAAAATCCTTCGCGTAATCCGGGCTTACTAAGACTGGAGACCTGGTAATGGCATTCTTTATAGTATCAAAGGCTTGCCAACACACAAAACAGGCTCTGCCCACCATCCATCAGTTTCCTTCATTTCCTCATGAGTGAAGATTCTAATGTTGATGTGAAGGTTTGTGATGTCATCACCCATCTCCATACTCGCTATCCCCAAAAAGTTATAAAGTTTAAACCATAAAATAAATCAAAGTTTAAAACAAGCCCTCGCTTGAAACAAATGAATGGGGTGGACCCCCTCCTTCCCCCTCACGCGAGCCTCACGTTGAAGAGTGAAGAGGGTGACTTCAATCTCAGTACCCACTCCATGCTTCATTCACCATACTCAAAACTTTAATACATGATATAAGTTGAATGGGGTCCACACCTTACTCACCCACTCGCATGCTTAAAGAAGTGACGTGAAGTTTAAATGATGTCACCATTTCTTATTTACCATCCAAATGATTTTATTCCAAAGTTTTTAAGTCTAAACTTAAAATGGAGAGGGTCGCATGCCATGTCACCCCACACTTTAATATTTTATTTCTTTTGACTTTTTTCAACTTTGTCTTTTATGTCAAAATGTCCTAATTTAGCATTAAAACGCCTTTTTGTTGCATCTTTAGTTGAATAATGCTCCACGGGGTGTTTTGGCTGCCCGACTGTTGTGGAAAATGGTCCCTAGAGTAAAGTGGTCCCTTGAAAATGATCCCAACCACGCCGAAAACGGACTCAGGATCACACTTTTTTTACATTTTGAATTCTTCCATTTAAACCATTAAAAAATGGCTTAAAAAGCGGAAAAAAATATTTTTCTCGGAATCCAACAAAACTCTAGGGGGACCTAGTACATGTTCATACGACTCAATCAGAATGCCTAGCATGTTAAAAAGCACTGACACGAAGTCTCTAATAACCTCCCAAGGCCGAAACACCAAGACAACTACCCCAGCTTTGGAGGTGTGAGTGAAAAACTCAGAAATTATTAGTCGTTTGTTCAACAACCAATAATAACCAAGGGAAAAAACACTCTGGGCTATTCGGCTTGATGCTTAAGTACGGGAAGCTGAGCCTTTTATAAAAAATTAAATACTAGGACATTTTTTACAATTTCCCCAAGGGGGTATGAACATGTGTCACAAAAATTTTCGAACAGACTCCCAAAAAAAGGCTGGCGGACTTTTGAACTCTGATCATGAACAAGTGTACTTTTTCAATACTCTGGCAGCTCATCGAAAATCCATGAAGTGCAAAATTAGTGGATAATAGGATCAACTACCAAATTGAAATAATTTTTGCGGGTTCCACTCGCTGCACCAAGGATACACGTAGCCATATTGATAAGCAGCAATCTGAGTGTCTTTATAACCTTAGCAAAACAACGTCTAGAGGTCGCTAATTTTCGGATACCACCCATGTATACGGCCTTGATCTTTGTTGACTAAGCCGTTGTCAACACATTTAGCGTTAAATTCCTCGCTGCTAGCCAAAAAGATGAATTTGATTTATGAATGTGATCTAGAACATCGGTATGTATGCTTCGTGAAAATATCTAAGTCAACGATGATTCCAACACGGGTTGTGCCCTTCCAGCTGCCCAAAAGGTGTGGATTGTTCCACGATTCAGTCAGTTTCTCAAATATCTCTCACCTCGACGTAGCCATGAAGATATCTCAGCTCTGAAGATAGTCTTTTGAGCCGCTGTAATGTGTTCTTTGGAACTTGGGGCAGAGTCAAATCAAAGAATAAAAGGAAATGGAGTGATAAACCTCCACCCTTTTGAAAACAGAGCTTGAATTGTAACCTGCATGCGGAAGATCATGTTCTTCTTGGCAGCTCTGTGGACACCCCTGTCAAGAAAGGGGGTAACAGGGGGGTGTTCAACACTACACCAACGGGTATGTAGCTTAATGGGACCCCACAGTCACTTTCTAGTTGTAGCCTAATGGGACCCCACGGTCACTTTCTAGTTGTTCCCACTTTCCCTGAAGAATTTGCCCACTATTTCTCAAATTCGTTACGTCAGATTTTCGTAATGTTCTGGGTTGCTAATTTTATTAAAATGAGTTGTTTAATTAAATGTTGAATAATTAATTAGAGCACAATCCCGCTTTTGATATCCCCAAGTTTCAGACAAGGCTGCGAGGGGGAAGAGCATAAACGGAAGAGGCAAATATTTGTTCCAATTTAAATTGTAAAATGCAAACTAAAACTACTTGCAAAAGGGATACAACCTATTAGGACGGATTGTGTGCTTGTGTTAATTAAAAACTACAAGAAAAATAGAAAAATCACTTCACGAAAAGAGACATTGTGAACCCCCCCGGGGGGATGGGATGTGGGCGCTGTGTAGCCCACTTGCTCTTTTTGTTATTAACTATTACAAGATAAAAAATTCTTGTGATCTTTTGAAAAATATGATCACTAAACTTACAATTTGTTGGAAAATTTTATTAGAAGAAAGGAGGAGCGTCCAGGGTGTTTTGGATGGCCTAAAAGTTCAAATTTTCGCCAAAGTCTCCTCCTATTTGTTCATCAATGCTGCAAAAACAACAAGCTAGCAGCGATGAAATATGCCCAAAAACGCTTTTAAATTGTCTTTGGACAGCTGTTAAAAAAATAACAAAAATTTGACTAAGTTAAGTTACAATTAAAACAAGTAAAGGAACCAAGGAAAGCAAGCTTTCCTTAGGATCTTGGCTTTCCTGTTGGGGAATCCAATTGAAGCACTTTACTAGTTGCTAGATGTTCAATTAATAATCAATAGACTAACTCTTACTTCAAATCTTAAAATTTTACGATTCCATAACTTTGAAAAATAAGATGTTAGTAAACTAGATCTATGAAAATATGCTTTAAAATCAAGATCTAAATAGATATATCAGATCTGAAATAATTTTTAACTTTAAGAGCAAAGAGAGATCTGAAAATTAAAAAGGACCGGTAACCAAGAAAATTTAATTTTTAAGAAGGTAGAAGAAACAAGAACCATGCCCTTAGCTTGAAATATTGGAGAACCAAGAATGCCCACAACACAACAAAGATTAACCGAAAGCAAGACCAATACTGAAGGCAGATGAGGATGCACTTGAGCTCAACCTCCTCCTTCAATTTCCTATCCTGCGCTGTCACAAACACTTGCAGTGAAAGATCAAATCTAGAATGTATAATTAAAAGAGATTAGAAGGGCATTAGAACAACTAAATACACCTGCTGCTTCAATGTCTCTAAATAATCAAACATTAATAAGCAAATCAATAGTATGAATGCTTACTATATGGGCACAAAGGCCTACTAAGCTAAATCAATCCACAATTACTACAAATGAAATATAATTAGCTAGATACCTCAGAACATCAACAAAAAAACACATCCAATGGGACAATTGCATAGCATTTGGCCTCCAAAGCCTTCAAAAATATTTCATTAATAGATGATCAAATGATCAAAGAAGAATTACAAGAGAAGAGGTTCAACACTTCCTCTCTTTTTTAAAATAATGGAGCAATGCCTTGCTTATATAGAAAAATATGACCAAGAGGAGGGGGGGCACTTGCCCAAGAGAGAGCGCTTTGCTTGAGTTGGCATGAGATGGATATGAGTTGGCTAAAGGATGGAAAAGACAAAAAATATGCCAACTTCCAATTCATAACTCAACACTTGCTATTATCCTCCCAAATTTCCATCTTTTTCTTGAGAGATGCACCCCACTTGATTTAGCAAAATTGACTTGCCTTTATTTGCCGAGAAAAACACTCCAAAGTGTTTTAGAAACCTTAGGAATGTTTTCACTTTACTTTTCCAACTCAGAAAATTCACTTTCAGCATGATTCCTTTATTTTATAAGTTGCTGAATTTTTCACTTTATCCAGTTTTTGGTCTTTTCTTACCATTTATTAGTAATATTTAATTTTGGAGATGAATAATTACTCGAGAAATTAGGAACTTGGGTTTAGGGGTTAAGTGGGTGCTCTAAGTTAGAAAACGAGCACTCCCATTCCTAATTCTTCCTTCTAACCACACTTTTACGCCTTAATGAATATTTTTAAGTAAACCAGGCATGCTTTTTACGAGAAAATTATAATTTTCCGAAATAATAAAAACATCTAGGGGGGACTTAGTACATATTCATATGATTCTAAAACAATGACTAACATGGTAATATACATTGACACCTAGGTTTTAATAACCTCCTAAGGCCTAACCACCAAGCCACTTACTCTAGCTTTGGAGGAGCGGGTGAAAAACTCGAAAATTATAAGTCATTAGAAAATGACATATAATTCTCAAGGAAAAAACACCCTCGAGTAAGGTATTGATGATTAGCTCCTAGGAGAGCCAAACCTTTTACATAATTTCATCATGGTAAATCATTTACTACAATTCCCCGCAGGGTATGAACATGTAAATAATAAAAATAAAAATAAGGGCCATTGATTAGCCTGATGGATTCAAAACACATGTGATGAACAATTGATTTTTTTCAAGTCTTTGATGACTCACTAGAAATCCACCTAAGTGCAACTTAGTGGATAACGGATGTCAACACAAGATCTCTGTCCGGGACATTTTCATCAACAACTGCTAGTTGATCTTTGATATGAGCAATCTTTAAGAAATAAGAAGAAATTGAATCATCCTTTGTGAACTTCACTTGATGAAGTTGGTATTTTAGGGCCAAAATTTTGCTCGGATTCTCATTCTCATAAAGTTTCTTCAAGGCATCATACATCTTCTTAGTAGTGTTATGACTTTCAAAGAAGTGGCACAAGATGATCATATTTTGATTCCATCAAAATCTTCATGGCTATGGCTTCACCCTTCTTGTGTTTTGGTTTCTCTCAGGCTCCCTTTGGCTCTGGAATATCTTTGAGTATATAATCCTTGAGATCTTGTTCATTTAGGAGCATGCGCATCCTACTCTTTCAAGATCAGAAGTTTTAAATTTCCTCCAATCTGTCTTCTACTCTGAGTCCAACAACCATCTTGACCCTGGTTTAGAAATAGGTAAAAAATTGAAACTTTTCAAATCTGAAATCTGCTTCCACAGATAAATGCACTCTCCTAGGGAGAGTTGAGTAGCACTCCTTTTCTTTTGGATTTGAGGACAAAGCAGCTCACATACTGAAACCCTAATTTCTGCAATTTCTATAGTTTCAATTTTTTGCAGAATTTAGGTCAAAACTGAAACTCTACCATTCTAGAATTTTCTTCCACAGAAAGATGCGCCCTCTTAGGGCGAGTTCCAAGGTGGTCTCTCCGGATTAGATTTGTGGTTGAAAACCCTAGAACCAAGAAGCCCTATTTTCCAGCAATGGTCTCTTTCAACACCTCTCTGATACCATGTTAGATTTTAAGATATAATTTTCATCTCCTTCGACTTTAACAACAAATAAGGATCATTGAAAGAATAACTATGCACAGAAACACAAAAAAGACAGATTTATCCTGGGAAACCAAAAGCGAGAAAACCCAACAACCTTCTTCTTATTCAGAGATATTAGTTCAAGATACAATAGTGCATCTAGATACAAGAATCGTCACATAGACAAACTCTAGACAAACCCTAAAGCCAAAAGAGGAAACTCTCCAACAATAGTGAACCTAGAAATAGTCTTCTACAACCCAAGAATTAGTCTTCTCTCTCTCTTGCGCACTTCTTCAGCTGACTTGAGAGAACTTGTGTGAGTGTGTCAAATGAGAAGGGCGCCACCTTTATTTATACTTGTTGGCTAACTTTTTCGCTAGGGCGACTTGTCTTTCTTCTTGACTGGATCTACTTGCTTCTCTTCACTGAGGCGACTTCATGCGAGGATGCCTCACGTGGCTACAAACATCAACAAACAATAGGTTCACATATTTTCAAAACCTTCATGGCACTTTGAGAAAATCACTGCCCTAAATTATTTGCTCCAACTTGTTCCCTTTAGATTCTTTTGAAGGCTGAGAGTTTTCCCACTCAATGTTCCAGATAACACCTCTAATACTTGTCTTTTCATCAACCAATTTTTGAGGCAAATGTAATATGTGGCAAATCTTGTATCATAGGGCCTCGATAACTCTCTAGATGCTTGCTTCCTATACAAGACCAATGTGAGGTGATGGTTAAATATAAGTGAGAAATTTGCTTCCTTTTTCGAATTGTCTCATTAATCCATGGAAACTTTGCTAAATCATGTAGCAACAAGTCAAGGACCACATTGTTTTCCCCAACTTCAAGAATGGCTTCTTCTAAGATCTAAAAAATGTATTCAACAGTCTTCTTGTGTCTTGATGCATCAACTACCTTCAAAAATAATATTCCTTCGGGGCAAGAAACCAAGACATTGTTAGTGATCTATGACACATATCTGACCAGTGATTAGATAAAATTGTGTAACTTGTTTTTTTCCAAGACTCTGTTGCTGCCTAATTCGCACCTCGGGTCACGTGGAAGAAATCTTCAAGCCATTGGGTGCGACCTTGGGAGCAAGCAAGAGTCAAGTGCTGTCACTTGATCTTGGCTCCTCCGTCTAGGCTCTCTCCTAGTGAAGCCAAGGGGGGTGGTCCCTAGTAAAATAAACTATGGTGTTTAATCTATAAAAATGAAACAACTAGTCTAGGAGATACAAATGATATAAAAAGTTACAACTGAGATAACTTATGTAAAAATAATTAAATCACTAGCATATAAAATAACATTCCACATAACACATTGATGAACTTAAACATTAAACATAAATAAGAATGCCAGATAGACTAGTGCTAATGGAGTGCTTGTGTAAAGGGGTTGCTAGTGAAGTCCTGAGAAGTGTTGCAGTTGTCTTGAATGGTCAGTTTTAGAATTATTAAATGAGTAATTAGGGAGTGGGTAAAATTCTTGGTCAATTTGATTAGAAATGTGGTAATGATCTTATTATCACAAGGGAAATCGTATTCCAGATATACCCAGGGGGTACGAGGAATATGTCCGGATTTACCAAGGAGTGGCTCTCACAGTGACGTGTGGGCTAGATGCAGTTGTGGGGTTGTGTTCAACACTACACCAAACGAAGGTGTAGCCTAATGGTGCCCCGCAATCACTTTCTAGTGGTTCTCGCTTCACTTGCAGAATTTCCCCACAACTTGGTAAGACCGAAAGAAGTGTCGGATTTTCACTTGTAGGGATTAATTGAAGTGTTCAACTAATTACTAGTCACATCAATCCCTTTCTGATTGTCCCACCGATCCAGCCAAAGGCCTGTAGTGGTCACAAGAGCATACGGGGACTGAAGCATTGTAGGTTTTAAGTGTTTTAAAACTAAATATGAGTTTTTAAATCACAGTGTCGATACTCTCATTACCGAGAACACAACTGGATTGGTAAATTTTACTTAAGAAATTACAAAAAAAAAAAAACTGAAAAAATAAAAAAAGTGCAAATCCCCCCTAGGGGGATGGGGTGTGGGAACCTGGATACCCACTTGCTTCTCTTTTTACAATGATTTAGAAAAAGAAATTACTTTTGTTCCTTTGTAGAATAGGAAACACAAGTTTTACAATATTAGGGCCTTAGAAAAAATGCCAAAGAAAGAGTTGTAAGAAGAGGGATCTTCGGATGGCTTGTTTCTTCGAAATTTGGCTAGAGTGCCTCTCTTTTTTATCGAATTCTGCTGCAAAACAACAATCAATGTTATGCGAAAAATGATGAATCAATTAATAAATATATAAAAATTTAGTACTTCGAAAAATAATTATTTTGCAATTTTTGAACAATTACTTAAGTAAGTCTAGATCTATAAAATATTACTTTTTAAAATCAGATTTGTACTTTCAAATGCATATGTAAATCAAATTGATAAGATATTCTTTAATATATTAATGAGATTTAACTATGCTCTAAGAACTAGTAACCGAAAAAAAAAGAATCCTAAATTTTTTGTGAGGAAATGTGAGAGGAAGAATGCCCCAAAAGCTTGGAAACTTTGGGCAATGGAGTCCTCAAGTGGAGTGTGGAGGTATTTAGATCTTCTTCAAATGAACGTAGAGGTATGATGGAATCAAACAAGAACCAACACTTCTTTACGCTAGATATCCCTGCACAGTTTGAACAATGACTACACCAAAGTGTTATATCCGGGAGTACCTATGCAAAAGATTAGAACGTATGCATACAAATCTAAGATCTACTCACGTAAATAACTCAGAGAAACAAATAAGATACTACTTATTTATCCTCTTCTACCAATTATCATTTATCCTTCAAAGACCGGTTAGAACAACAAAGCGTGTAGCAAGAAACCAATACAGTTATACCTCATGTAGCACAAGAAATCACCACACACTGATGCCCGACACAAGTATGCTTCCAAATCCTTTTGATTTCATTCAATAAACTCAATAAATGATTACAAGATACATGAGCATAAGTTCCATACAATTTTTTCCACATAAAATGAAGAGAGAGTGCCTGCTTAAATAGCAAAACCGACAAGAAAGGGGGGACGCATATCCTCAAGGATACGCTAGCTCCAAGTGAGTTGGTTGTGGGTTGGAGAAAGGTTGGAATGAGTTGGATGAAGGAAAAATGAGAAGCATCTTCCAAAACTTTGAAAGCCACATCACCAAAAATCATCCACATCACCCAAACTTCCATTTTCTCTTGGGATTTGTGCCCTCACTTGGAGAAGTGCACCTCCCTCTTCATGAGGAAACATCCAAACTCAAAAATCTCTCTGAAATGGCAACATCTGACTTGTCCCACTTGCTCGGGTACTTGCCAAATTAATTTTCCAAGTCATAAAATTCACTTTTAGCAATTTTCTTTTATTTTTCTAATTGCCGAATTTTTTAAATATTACATTTTTTTGGTCTTTTTGGGTTTTCGAGTAATTATTAATTTTGGGGTTAAATAATTACTCGAAAACTTGGGAAAGTGGGACGAGGGGTTAAGTGGGTTCCCTGAGTTGGAAAATGAGCACCCTCATGGAAAAAACAACCTCCTAGTCACACTTTTATGACCTTTTACATTTTTACAATTAACTTATTAAAAATAAGCTTGTAAAAACATTTTTTTCTTTTTTTTTCTTCTGGAAATTAAAAAAACCTATGGGGGACTTAGGACATGTTCATAATGACTCAAAATAATGATTAGCATGGTAACATACATTGACACATAGGTTTTAATAACCTCCTAAGGCTTAATTACTAAGGCAATTATTCCAGCTTTGGAGGTTTGGGTGAAAAACTCGAAAATTATTTATCGCTTAAAAACAATAAATAATAAACAAGGAAAAAACACCCTGGAATAATGCATTAATGACTGATTCCTAGGAAACCAAACCTTTTACATAAATTCATCATGCTAACTCATTTTATTACAATTCCCCATGGGGTATGAACATGTTAAAAAATTAAAAAAAAGGGGCCTAGGAAGGCCTGCAAGGACTTCTGAACTTGAAAATTGAACAAGTGATTGTTCATTTTTGGTGGCTTGTTTAGAAATCCAACTTAGTGCAACTTAGTTGGCAACAAACTTTTTGATCATGGTCAATTTTCCCATCGCCTTCTCTTTTGACCTCTTCAAACGAGTGGTCTTGATCATTTCAGAAGTAGGAGGTACATATCCTTTTCCAAAATCAAAATTTTCTTACATGCATTGATGGAGTTAGGGTTTTTGGCCAAATTAAATGGGATAGCAGTTGCAAAAAAACATGTCATCCACACCATCATCAACCTCTTGCTTATGTACAGGTTTCCAAAAAGAATTTAATGTGGCTATCCCACTTGATTTTGTTTGCTGAACTTGAGATTGGCTTGCAACCCTGCTTGGAGAAAATGAGGAATTGGGGTTGTAAGTCATTTCAATCTCTGTTTGAATCCTTCTTTTTTTATTGTCATTAATTTCCTTGGCCCTTTTATGTTAGTTTTTATAACTCAGTTGGTCCTTCCCCATGATTTTGATGTCACATGGGGGGGACATAAGTTGTATTTTCCTAGAATGTAAAGTGACTTTATATTTTAAAAGTGAGTTTGTACTTTATCATTAAAGTGAGATTTAAGTTGTGTTACCTCTCAAAAATGCATCTACATTTTTAAGAGATTAAGGTCTCTGCTATAGTAGCATGTGGCCCCATATAACGCTGTTATCAAGAGAATGATGATCGTATCAACATCAACATGAGACCGAGATTATATTACAGGGGTAAAGGCAACATGTGCAAAAACTTCATAAAACATGTGCAAAATGGCAGGAATTGATCTGTAATATATTACTTTCAGAAGTGGACGACAAGAGGAATTTGGGATCGTTTCTTTCCGAAGTAGTACAAGGTTATGAAAGTATCTTGAAGAAGACAATTCCCTAGTATATCTTTGTGTCACCAACATGTGATGCTCTGTATCTTCAAAGGATAGGTAAATCCAGGGGCTGTCTGTATGTTTTCAAGAGGGGCTGCCGAATAAGTGAGTCCTAAAATTGGGCATTGTTCGAGCATTCTAGACTTTATTGAATGTAAAAATGTTGTGGAGGAGGAGATACTAGAGGCAGTTGTTCCTGTCATATCAGATGGTGTACACAAATTTGGGCGGTATGTTTGTGAACTTTCTCATAGGACCCAAGCTGTAGCTGCTATGGCTGCATCAATTGCCGAGGAATCTTTTGGTGCTGTACGCACAGTAAGATCCTTTGCACAGGAAGGACACGAAAGCTTACGTTATGCAGAAAAAGTTGATGAGACTTTGAAGCTTGGCCTTAAACAAGCTTAAGGTGGTAGGGATTTTTTATGGAGGCATGAATGGAGCATCCACATTGTCAGTAGTTATTGTGGTTATCTACGGTGCTTTCTTAACCATTTATGGGTCCGTGACAACTGGAAATCTCACATATTTGATCCTTTATAGCCTCACAGTGGGTTCGTTTGTATCTTCCCTATCAGGATTGTATACAACATCCATTAAGGCTGCTGGAGCAAGTCGATGAGTTTTCCAGATTCTAGATCGTACTTCAACTATGCCAAAGTCAAGAAATAAATGTCCTTTACAAGACCAAGATGATGGGGAGGTTGAATTGGATGATGTGTGGTTTGCTTATCCTTCATGGCCCAATAATATGGTTCTGTAGGAATAAATTTGAGGATGAAACCTGGGGCTAAAGTTGCTCTTGTAGGTCCTAGTGGGGGTGGCAAAACGACAATTGCAAACTTGATAGAAAGGTTCTATGATCCTATGAAGGGGAAGATCCTTCTTAATGGAGTGCTTTTAGTGGAGATATCACATCGACATCTACATGAAAAGGTAAGCATTGTGAGCCAAGAACCTGTTCTTTTCAATTGCTCAGTAGCAGAAAATATTCTATATGGACTGAAAGGAAAAGCTAGCACTATTGACATTGAAAATGCTGCTAGAATGGCCAATGCCCATGAGTTTGTATCAAATTTTCCAGAAGGGTACAATACACTTGTTGGAGAGCGCAGTGTGAGGCTGTCAGGTGGTCAGAAGCAGCAGGTCGCAATAGCAAGGGCATTACTGATGGATCCTCGTGTACTTCTTTTGGATGAAGCTACAACTGCATTGGATGCAGAGAGGGAATACCTGGTTCAGGATGCCATGGACCAATTGATGAAAGGACGGGCAGTTCTAGTTATAGCACATTGTCTTTCAACAGTCCATGCATTTTTTACAGCCGAAGCATGGAGCTTGGCTCAAGCTCGCGATTTTACAGCTGATCTCAGTGAGAAAACTCACGTTCTGTGAGTTATTTGCGGGATATATCTCCAGTCGCGGATTGTTGTAGCAGCTTGCCGACCGTCTATTATGTTTGGTAGTCGGTGGTCAACACATTTCGACGCCAAACAGAGAGAATAGTGTAGCATACATTAAGATTTTGCAACCGATCACTTTGTCCTCAGAACTGGAGCAGTGCTGGAGGCCAAACGTTTTGAGAATCTATCAGGTGCCCATGGATTTTCTAGAACATCTCGAGGGTAGTTGGTTATATTTTGCTGTAGTGTGGAGTTTGGAGCATCACCCATGTTTTTATATGACAGCTGAGTTCAGTTGGAACCCGCACTCCTCACGCTGATACAACACACGCGATTTACGAACTGTTTATTAGTTTGATCCATGATAGCATACTATTTTCCCCCATAGACGAGTCCAGGATGGAGTGCTCACCCACGCGTCAGTTATCATCCTAGCAGTTGATTTTTGTGATTTAAACAACCGTTTGGTTTGTCTCCGTGGCCACGTGAAAATTTGAAACAACTAAATCAACCCATGTATCACATTAGTTGGTAGCTGAATCCTGGAGTCTTTGGAGCGGTGCTGACAGCCAAATACAAACAAATCGTGAAGTTGTGACAGTCATTTGAGTCGTTTGTGGTGACCATTGATTGGCAATCGCTCATCCAGTGTTTTGTGGAAGCAATCCACGTTTTCATCATCAATCACGTTAAAACTCAAAGGCTCGGTGTTCAACGACGTGGCAGCCACTCAGGGCATCACTGTGACCACCTGGGGTGTCCAGCAACACGCAAATTTCTTCTTGGCAGCCGACTGTTCTCAATAGCTCCGTGTTGTCCTTTAACAATCAGTTGCTTTCAAACTTTGATTTCTCCATTGCAGGCAGCCGCTCAAGTTTTAACGAATTTTTCATGGAGTTGGTTTTTCCATAGATCGATGGTGTAATTTGCTTGATACACGTACTAAAATTTGCCTGGCAGATATGTGTCCGGAGTTATGTCTCAGAGGCAGTAGATTATTAATTATGGACATATTTTCTTTTCATAAAGTGAAGCTTTTAGGTAGGAGATTAGAGAGAAAAGTGGATCTATGATGCTAAATTTTCTCTATTATTTTATTGTTTTATTTTTTGTTTGAAAGGCTTTTTGGCCTATAAAAGAAGCAAAGTCTTCTTGATTGTAGGATGGAAAAAGTTGGGAGTTTCTTTTACATTGAGCTGAATAGAAAAATCATGTGGGGTTTTTTGGATATATTGGGCATCTCTTTCATGGTTGCGTGTTTTTCATAAGCTGTAGAATAAACCTAGCATAGAAGGTTATAATCTAGTCCATTGGGCAAGCATTTGCAGTTGTCAACTTGTTTGTCGACGTTATGTTTTTAAAGATCTTAGGAGTAATGGACAGTAGTAAGTTATATTTACATTCTCCTTGTCTTTGATTATGGAACGTACTAGTTTAATCTCACTCCTGTGAAACGCAAGGCCTCCCTGAGTCCTCTTTTGACTCCATTCTCCCTTCTAATACTGGCACTGGTCTTCCCTCGAGGACTGATCCTCCCTTCCTTCCCATCATTCAATCAAAACACCTTTCTTTTTTGTTACAACTGTTTCTCTAAGGCAGCTTCTTCAGTTCACCTTGCCCTTTGTTGCACCTGCCTTAGTGATCCTACCTTAGGGAAGCCCCCCTAGAGTTGGAGAAGAGCCAACTTGAAGCGAGGAGAGAGGAGTGTGGTGACATTGGCTTCTCTCTCGAGAGTTGTCATCGAGCTGGTGTGCTCAAGTTTTGGGCTTCAACACACGCATGCCTTTTTTGGGCGACAACAAGTTGTGGGGCCCAAATATTTAATGTGCACTTTATTAATAATAGTGAGTTTATATTGTGCAATTAATGAGAATCCTAGGATCTAATCAATCTCATCCTTTGATTAGATAGGTATGGTAGTTAGGATTAGGGTTTTAATAAGATAAAGTATAAAAGAGTGTTTAGGGAAAAGAGAGAGACATCAAGAGAGAAGACAAGTGCTGCAAATATATGAATTGGGTGCTACTGGTGAGATAGTGGAGGATGAAGAGCTTGTTAGATATGCTCTTAATGGGTTCACTGCAAAATGACACACATTTGTGCAAGGAGTAGTTGCTAGAGAGAAACTTCCAGATTGGACAAGGTTATGGGATGACTTTGTTCAAGAAGAGTCCCGAGGGGACATTCTAGAATAGCACTCAAAGGACTGAAGAAAATGTAGCCCTTCTTACCAAAGGAAAAGGTAAAGGGGGGAAGAAAAGGGAGAGAGACCTTAGTAAGGTTCGGTGTTTTAACTGCAACAAGTTTGGCCACTATGCTAGTCAATGTCCTAAGAAGAAGGATGAAGACAAAGAGGGAGAAACATCAGCAGAAGTACAAGAATATGCTGCCCAATTTGAAAATGAATTTTCCTTCGCATCACTACAGACTAGTATAGGTAGTTGAGTAGATTACCATGACACATGGATAGTTGGCAACGGGTCAACTAGCCAGATGACTGGTAAGTATGGAGTTTTTCAGAGGATAGAAGAGATTGCTCCATGACACTTTGTTGAAACAAGTATTGGAAATCCTCAGGCAGAGATAAGAGGAGTTGGAACTGTGAAATTCCAACTAGATCCGGGAGAAATTCTTGAAGGAAACAGGGTACTGTTTGTTCCAGGCATGAAAGTTAGCAGACTTTCTATGTCATCATTGGAGGATGACGGGTATGGATTCTTGTCAAGACAGGACAAATGTTTCTCTATCAGGTAGAGAACCAAGTTTGTACCATAGTTCTACTTGGGAATAGAAGAGACAAACTTTATTTTCTGCATAAAGAGGTGATATTTCCAGGGTCAGGTGGATGCTTATCTGAGACTGAATCTGAAGATGAGGCAGGTGCACAGATGATACCTTCAGATGAGGAGAGCTATACTGGAAGGAGACTCAGTTAGTATGAAGGTTGTGAGAAGATGCATGGGTTTAGAGAGGATTCCTCTCACATTTCTTAGTTTAGAGTTGTTTTCCGACATGGATCTCCATGTCACATTTCGGAGCAAGAGGGAGTTGCTTCAGAGGACAGAGACCTAGGTGGTGGAGGTATAGGCATTGTTGGAAAGACATCCCCATTAAGGGGGAGTGTTAGTTTTTATAACTCAGTTGGTCCTTTCCCATGATTTTGATGTCACATGGGGGGAACATGAGTTGTATTTTCCTTGGCAACTTTTTAAATGTAAAGTGACTTTATATTTTAAAAGTGAGTTTATACTTTATCATTAAAGTGAGATTTAAGTTGTGGGGCCCAAATATTTAATGCACACTTTATTAATAAAAGTGAGTTTATATTGTGCAATTAATGAGAATCCTAGGATCTAATCAATCTCATTCTTTGATTAAATAGTTATGGTAGTTTGGATTAGGGTTTCAATAAGATAAAGTATAAAAGAGTGTTTACGGAAAAGAGAGAGACATCAAGGGAGAAGAAGACAAGTGAGAGAGAGAAATTAAATCTTGAAGAATATTTTTGATTTGTGGAAGACTGATCATCAAGACAAATTGAAGGAATAATTCCCAAGAAATTCTTGTAGCATTCATTGGACCGTACAATAATCATTGCAGGCCGTACAAGCACAAAAATTGAGGCAGATTGTAGGCACGAATTTCAAGACATTTTCTACATTTAATGATGGGCAGAATCAGTATAGTCCATACCTGGCACAAATCCTGAAAAACTGTTATGTACAGTTCGCACGTGTGGGTTGACTGTGAGTATATTTGGCACTTTTTTCAATGTAGATTTACAGATGAATGGGGTTTCTAAAATTGTTTTGGTGTTGTAGAAGAAATTATGAGTTGTTGAATTTCTAATTTTATCTCTCATAAATAAAATTCTTCTCTGGGTTTCTAAAATTGTCTTGGTGTTGTAGAAGAAATTATGAGTTGTTGAATTTCTAATTTTATCTCTCATAAATAAAATTCTTTCTCTGGGTTTCTAAAATTGTTTTGGTGTTGTAGAAGAAATTATGAGTTGTTGAATTTCTAATTTTATCTCATAAATAAAATTCTTTCTGTGGGTTTTCCTCTGGTGAGAGTTTTCCCTGGGCTTGGCCCTAAATTTCTGTGTCGTCACACTTGTCTTCAGATCAAAATTGAGTGCATTGGTGTTTATGCTTAAACTATCAGATAAATTCATTTTATGAGTTATTAGTTCAAAAAAGTAATCAATCAGATTTGATAAAAGTCCAAAAAGAAGGTTTTGTGATTGTTTCTCAAATTTCTTCATTTTAATTTTGTCATAGTCATTTTCAAGTGTCTTATCTCAATTCTGTAGACACCCTTTTGCATCCTTCAACACCACCTCCTTTACCATTTTTAGTAGAAAGTAGGTGGTCCTTCAAATGCTTCCTGAACCCATCCAGTTTCTCCATATACTTCCATCTTGTGCCGCCTTTCACACACCTGGGGGAATGTGGCAGAAATATTCAAGCTACTCGGTGTGTCCTTGGGGAAAGTCTCGAGTCAACACTATCACCTTGTTCTTGACTCCTCCATTTAGGCCAACTCCTAACGAAGCCAAGGGGGGTATACCCGATTAGTTGCTAAGGTTGTTAAGGGTTTAGTGCGATGATGGTGAAGATTGAGTTTTTTAGGAGTTTGATGAAAGTCAATACTTAACAGAAGATTTTGCAACAGAATTTAAATCATAACAACATATAGATCAAGATACATAGAGCATATGGAAACAGATGATTATATCATAATAAAGGACCAGTGCCAAAAATAGAGTTAGTAGATAAAGTGTTGTTGCTTTGCTGAAAGAAAAGTGTTGCAATTGCTCTTGGTCAGTTTTAAGCTAATGTGGAGATGAGTTGATTAACTTATGGGGGGGAAGGGAATTCTAGATATACCCTAGTGTGTGAGGAGTATGTCCAAAACCATTATCCGACGCGGCTCCCCGTAAGGAATATGTGGGCTGGTTGGAGTCTTGGAGACGGGTTCAACACTACACCAACAAGGGTGTAGCCTAACTGTGTCTCGAGGTCGCTACCCAGTTGTTCCCGCTTCCTTTGTAGATTTTTCCAACGCAATGGATTAACTCGAGGCGTTGCATTTTCGTCTGGGGCGGTTAATTCAAATGTGAGACTAATTAAACTAGTCACCCACGTTGCTTTTGATGCAACCAATTGATTGGTCCAACCGCAACGGTGTAGAGCATACACAACGGAGCCTTGGTAATTTTAAGGATTTTAAGTGCAATGTGTTTGCTTGGTTAGATGTGCGAAATTAATTAGTGCGCATTCCTCTTTTGATTATCCCAAAGCTCAGGGCGAACCTACGAGGGGAAAGAGAATACATTGGAATGAAAAATTGTTGATTCAAAACTGGTATTGTAAGACATGAAAAATAAAAGCGGTGAAACTAATTACTACGACAAAGAATATCTTTTCCCCAACGAGTAAGCTCTTTGGGTAATTCGGTAGATCAATGCTGGGTTAGTATTACTTTTCAGAACCAAAATAGAAAACTGATGCCTTAAAGGAAAAGAAATTACAATAAAACTACACTACTTCCTACGACAAAGAGTATCTTTTCCCCAATCGAATGGATTCTTTTGGGTAATTTGGTAAAGCAATGCTGGATTAGTTCTACAAACAAAATTAAAGATTTTATTTATTGCGTTATAATCAAACTAAAACTAATCTAAAAAACTTGGAAAAAGTAAATAATCACACAAAGGGAAGATACAGGCTTCCCCCAAATGGGGGAAGGGGGTTGTGGGAGCCATAATCCCACTTGCTTTTTATTAACTTTTATTACAATGCTTAAAAGAAAAAATAAATGCCTTTTTACCCTTGAAGAATGGGTGTAAAAGGCTTACAAATTTGCTTAGGGAAGAAAGGGAATGAAGGAGGGGGGTGGTAGATGGATCGTGGGTTCTTTGGATGGACCAAAGCTTGATTTTTTGGCAGCACCTCCCTCTCTTTTTCCTCCGACCTACTAAAAACCAGCAAGCTAATAAGATTAGAAGATGGGTGGTATGCACAAAAAACAAATAAAATTTTAAGCTTTGGTATTTAGAAAAAATTTGGAAATTTTTTATAAGTGCAGATACCAAAAAGCAAGACTAGATCTAGTTAAATAATGAAGCTTTGAATGTATTTCTAGATCAATCTATTCTAACATGTTAAAACAAGTAGATTTGAATGAACAAAGCTTTAAAGAACTAGATCTACTTAATTGGCACATTCAGAACAAAGTAACCGAAAAGAAAGGAGAATTGGGGTTTGAAGAGATGGACATAACACTTCAAGCCTTGCTTGATATTTATATGATGACTTTGGAAGCTTGCAACAATAGAATTAGTCTTGTAAAAGTGTCGAAGAGAAGAGAAGAGACAACTGAGTTCCAATCCTCCTTCGAATTTGTGATTTGCAAAACTATGAGAAAACCCTTGCACAAAAATATTAGATCTAGTGTGTTTGAAAACAAGAAACAAAAAAGAGCCCCCATACGACTGAGTATAGTTGGCTACTCCCCCATCTCTTAAATGCAAAGCACAAGTAAACAAGTTAACAATTATAAATGTTTACTCTATGTGTTTTAGAATAACCCTTTAGGTAGATCCATCAACAATTTTAACAAAGGAAATCAAAGCTTTACAATATCACCTCATAACACAAGCATTCATCCAATGGCACAAGGTAGACCTCCAAAGTATTCAACTTTATTAATCAAAATAGCATCAGCATTACAACAAGCAGAGGTTCTTTGCATCTATCCAGAATGAGGAAGAAGGCCTCGCAAAAATAGCAAAAAAGAGACCCAGGGGGGCCTCACCAACACTGAAGATCAACCCGGAGTGTATCTGAGTTGAATTGAACCTGGACTGAGTTGAATAGAGGAGGTGATTGACACCTCTCTCACCAAACTCTATCAACCTCTCCAAACTTGTCGACACATCACCAACCTTCACCAACCTCTCCACATGTGCGAGTCCTCATCATGCCAGTGTACAGATATTGGAGTGAAGGATTGATTTTATGAAAGGTTTGTTTGACCCAAACATTGTACCAAACCAAAGTTTAAAATAATAAAAGCTTACTAACAAATGGGGAGGTGTCCACCCTCACTCCATTCGCATCCACCAAACAAGTTGGCGTGGGTCTACCTTCTTGAGTTGACGTCACCTACTTCCTACACATCGCTACCTCTTAAACCTTTAACCATGGTTTAAATTAATATCTTTTATGTGGAGGGGGGTCCACCCCAATCCCACTCACCACCTTCACATTAGCGTGAGTCTTCATCTCCTTGACGTCACCCTCCTCGCATATTAATTCGTAGCCACTCTTTTATCCAACGTCTAACTTGCCATTAAGTGGAAGAGGGTTGTAATGGGATGAGGGACCCACTTCCAAGCCATTCCAATTAAAATTTAATTCATTTTTGATTTTTTGTATTTCTTGACTTTGGTGCATTTTCTCATGATTTAACATTTCAATGTCATTTCAATGCTTTGTTAGCCAAATAACGCCTTTCGGGGTGTTTTAGCTGCCCAATACATAGTGAAAGTGGCCATTGAGGTGAAGATGCTGCTCCGAGCTTGAAAATGAGACCAACCACGCCAAAAAAAGACTCCGGTTCACACTTCTTATACGTTTTGAATTTTTTCTTTTAAACCATTAAAAATGGCTTAAAAAACGAGAATTTTTTTCTCGAAATCAGATGAAACTCTAGGGGGACTTAGTACATGTTCATACGACTAAAATACAATGCCTAACACGCTTATATACATCGACACATGAACTTTAATAACCTCCTAAGGCCTAACTACGAAGACGAAAATTCCAGCTTTGGAGGAGTGGTGAAAAACTCAAAAATTATACATTGCTTATTCAACATTACATAATTGACAAGAGAAAAAACACCTTGGAATAATCGGATTGATAACCCAGTTCTAGGACGCCAAGTCCTTTACAAAACGTTTGCCGTGTTAGAGCATTTATTACAACGCCCCCAAGGGGTATGAACATGTATTTTATTAAAAAAGAGGCCCAAAAAAGGCCATGATGAACCGCGAAACCTTCTGAGCACTGATAACGAACCACTGGCTCTTTCATGAATTCGACGACTCATTGGAAATCAGCTAAGAGCAAAATTAGTGGATGCCACATCCTTTCGCTGTTGATTTTTGAGGTGCCATGTTTCTGCATTTGTTGTTTTGTAAACCATGTTTTAGATTTTGTTTTCCATTTTAAAAATTTGGTTAATTTGTAAGACTTGTCTGAGTCTATTTGTAATCTTAATTAGTTGGAATTTGGAAATGGAATTGGAAATCTAGATTTCTAATTCATGAACAAACTAATAGTAGAAAATTTTAAGTGTTTAACATAAACAATATTTAACTAGCCTGGTTCAAAACTTAAAAACAATAGTTGCATAACTAGGGATAGGGTTCTAGTTGGATAGGGTTACAATGTTACATGAAGGCTAACAGGTTGAACCTCAACGACGGCCAGACTTTGTGGCTGTAGTGTGTAGTGTTCACTATGCAGCGTGCCTCTATAACCCACAACTTGCAAGTTGTTGGCTGCTCGTTAGTATTTATCCTGACCTAGACAACGTCACGACTCATAGTGAACATCCCAATTTAAAAGGCCCCGTGGTAACCTTGAGTCTTTCTTTCATCCTTGCACTACCCGTGGTGCTCAACCCACTATTGATGCCAAATGGAAGAAGGTGGAAAATGAGACTACTTGGGAATGCATTGCTAGATGGTGGTATGATGTATACATACCTTTCAATGCTGCAAGGTCTATATATTATCAACCTATGCTGGATACTATAGCTTCATGTGGTGTAGGCTTCAAGGACCCTTTTTATGAGGATATTAGGGGGCCACTTTTGAAAAATGAAGTGGACAGAGTACAAGAATACCTCAAAGTTCCAAAACTCATGGACTAAAACATGGTGCACGATCATGTCTGATGGATGGATTGATTTAAGAGGCCGCACCATTCTGAACTTCCTAGTTGTTTGCCTAAAATGAATTATGTTCCTTAGATCAATGGATGCATCTAATCAAGTGAAGTATGCACATTTACTATTTCCTCTTTTGGATGACGTAGTTGAGTAGGTGTTGATGTATTTGTAACTTCGGAAGATATTCTAATGTATATTATCATTGTATGTTGTTGTACCCCCATTGGGGATGTGTGTTACCCCTTTACGAGATGTCTAAATTGTGTCTATATCTTGAGGTACAACCTCCGTTGTAAGTCAGGGCAATAGTCCCCAGTATAACATCATGTATTATGTAAGTCGGGGAAATAGTCCTTAGTGTAACATCATGTAATATATAATTGTTTTTCAGGAGAAGTGGGCCCCATGTGAGATGACATATAGGATCGGGTCTTATATTTGGTCAGTGACTTGAAAGGGTATAAATAGTGAGGCGCGCTCCCTCATTTATACATATCACACACACTCTCTAAGGCATTTGAGAGAGAGAGACAGTCACAGGAGGAGAGAAATATAACTGTTGAACATTTCTTATTACTGCTTTTGATCATCTTACTATTCTGAAGAAGTTTGTGCGGTGTTCTCCTTTATGGTTTCCCCTATGAAAATCTTTGTGTCTTGTGCATCTTTTACATTTTATGCATTTTGTTGTACTTGTTATTCTTTCAGATAAAGATCTTAGATAATCTAATCATATCTTAAGAAAATCTAACATGGTATCAGAGCCTTTCTAAAAGAAGGCACTGTGCAGCTACAGGAACTAGGGCTTCTTAGTTGAAGTTGTTCTCTCCACAGATCATCAAGCAAGGAGGGCTAGGATAACTCGCCTCACTAGGGCACATCTATTGGTGGTATCAGTTTTTGAATCAGAGAAGTTTCACTGTACAACCGAAATGTAGTTGCAATGGCAGCTAATGGAAATTAGGGTTTCATGCTTGAAAACCCTAAAAGACTAAAACTAGTCATTTTGGTGCATTCGCTATATCTCGATATTGGAGAAGGTTCGAGAGCTGAAATTTTTACAGGCCGAAGATAAATTCTTGATGTACCTTGTGTAAAGGTTTCAGCCTCAGATTCTCTATATTCTGGGAGATATGATTCCTCCAAATCAGGGTTCCAGCCTCTCCCAGGATTGATCCCTAAACAGGACACCTAGGGAGAATTGCTATATCTCGGGCTACGAAGGTCCAAATGAAATTTTGCAAGATGTTCTACATAGGGCACGGACTGTACTTTATGTGGTAAAAGTTTCAGACCCTGAAGGTGAAACAATGACACGTGGAAGTCCATATAAGTTCGCTATTATGAACAGTCCCCAAAATAGTCACCTTGGGAAACTCGCCATAAGTCCCACTTGGAGAATCCATTTTTGCTTTAACCTGTGGGGTTGGAAAGAAGAGTTATCAGGATATCACAGCGAGACAGTTCAAACCTTAAGGATCCGAACCTTCGGAGATACAACAAAAGCAATATTAGTCATTTCTGCAGAATAAATTGGAAAACTAGGGCTTTCTGTTTTGGGAGATTCCCTCCACTATTTTCAGAAAAGGAGTACATTGGACAACTCGCCTTGAAGAGGCCCATCTTTCTATCCAATCAGAAGTTTGAAATTCCAAGTTTTGAAAATTAGGGTTTCTATGACAAACCCTAGATCAGCCAGCTCTAGAACCAGGACGACACCTTAAATTGGTAAGATCTAAATTTTTTCTATTTACATTTGAGGTTCTCATTTCAAAATGACTAATCACACCAGCTTGATGACAAGATTGGTGAAGCTGACAACTTCCAAGTATGGAAGTATAGGAACTCTGTGATCCTTGAAGAAATTGACTTAGATCAATATTTCAGTAAGGAAGTTCTAAGAGCTAGAGGGAGATGAGGCTAAGGCTAGAGCCAAGAGAATCATTGCAGATTCTATTAAAGATCATCTCATCCCTCATGTGTCATCCTTGAAGACACCAAAAGGAAGTGTTCGATGCTATGACAAAGCAATCGAAGAAGAATAAGAAATTGTTATAACCACCTTGAATGGCCTCCCAAGATCATGGGATTCATTCATTCGAGGAATGTGTGCGAGAAGGAAGTGATTACATTCAGCGAACATTGGGAAGAGTGCACACAAGAGGAAGCTCGACTCAGAGAAGATGGGAGCAACTGAAGATCAAGCTCTCATGATTCAAAGTAGATCCCTCAAGTGATGAGGAATATGAATGACTCAATTCTTGAAGAACCTCTTATCCATCTTAGCATTTGGATAAGAAATGATGCTGTTATGAATGAAGAAGATGATGAAGCTGAAGGCTCAAGAAGGAGTCTACCCACGAAACAAATAAAGATAAGTATTCAATTGTCATTTCATGATATTGTTTGGTTATGCATTTGTTTATATTCAGTTGATGTGTTATGCATGCTTGAGTATTTACATTTATACTACTGAATTGCACATGATGGGTAAGAAGTCAATGATCTCGTACAACATTCCATTACTACTTATCTAGATCGAAACCTCTTTGTTGGCATATTAGGAGTAGTACACACTCTTAATAACATTAGGGTAGAAATCCTCTAGAAGTTATTGTATGCATACATGATATGGATGATTGTTGTAGCATTGGCTAAAATAGTCGCATGGCTATGTGACATATATTTGTCATTATTAATATGTTTTGGAAATTATGATATGTTTCCAATCATGCAAATGAACTTGACTTGTAGATCATTCCAAAGAACAAGGTGACAACAGTTCAGAAGAGAAACTTGAAGATTCTCGGGTCAAAGACACCATAGCGAAAGAAAGAGCTTCAAAAGAATATAAAGAAGAATAATCCAAGATGAAGAATAGTATGACGAGACTTCCAAAGAAAGAAAGAGGCCTCAGACACATTCCAGTTATGTGACACTGTTGAGCGACATCATTGATGCAGAGCCTTCCAGCGATGAAGAAGTAGCCAAGAAGAAAGGGAAAGAGAGCAATAGTTCAAGAAGAATGATGTCTAGGATGCGGTAACTGAAGGGAAGTCTGTAGTGTCTTCCAAATGGATCTACAAGATCCAACATGTAGTAGATGGAAACATCGTGGGATACAAGGCAAGATTCGTAGCACGAGGCTTCTCACAGAAAGAAGGCATAGACTACGAAGAGACATTTGCAGCCATTGGGAGTTGAGACACATGATAGGCAGACTCATGTGTGCAAATTAAAGAAGGCCTTGTACGAGCTTAGAAGGCACCCATGGGATAACACATACATGAGGAGCTTGAAGATCACCTAGAGTGATGAAGATCTTAACTTTTGCTACAAGGTTGAAGATGAAAACCTATAGAGGATCTTGGTATCCAGTGACCTTAGATGGTTACTTAGAATATTAGTAGCAGAGGAAGCTACTTGTCACTCCATTATAGAATGTTTCAATACATAGAGTACGAAAGGCAGAGGGAGAATGATGCTCCGCTTCAGAGGGAGTGACTGCAGAAAATCCTGAGGTTCGACATGGTATGACAGGATGGACAAATTACTGATGGCTTTAGGATTTACTGAGAGTAAAGCAGATTCCAACCTTTGCTTCAAGGTTGAAGGTGTAAGATCAGTGATGCTCCTGTTATATGTCGATGACCTGTTCCTGACGTATCCGAGACATGTTCACCTCGTTGCAAAGCATGTAGTGAGGTACCTGAAGGGGACAATTGAGTATGGGATCAAGTATGATATGAATCAGAAGACTAACCTGCATTGGGCAAGCAGTGCCATTGATAGGAAGAGCACTTCGGGGTGCTGGTTCAGTATGGGATCATGTGTGATCTCTTGGTTTAGTAGGAAGCAGTCCTGCGTGGCACTAAGTACAGCTGAAGTAGAGTATGTTGCAGCTTGTTCGGCTAGTTGTGAGGTAGTATGGCTGAGGAAGCTACTGTCTGATTTGTTTGATCTCGAGTTAGATGCTACTTGTATATATTGCGACAACTAGAGTTGTGTGAAGTTGTCGGAGAACCCGGTGTTCCATGACAAGTCGAAGCATATCGAGATCAAGTATCACTATATCAGGGATATGGTGCAGAGAGGAGCAGTGAAGCTCCAGTATGTTGCGACGGACGAGCATATAGCTGATGTGTTAACCAAGTCGTTGGCCAGAGTGAAGTTTGAGTACTTTAGAGAGAAGCTTGGTGTTCTTCAAATCGAGGTTCTTGATATCACATATGTAGTAGCTGGGCTGCCATATTCTATTTTTCAGATTCCAATACACTTTTCAGTCAGTTCCCTTACATATGAGATGCTGAGATGATCATCTATGATAGATCACTATTTGATGATGGACTATAGTACTTTCCCATGCCATGACTGAGTCTCAGGACACTCAGATTTGAGGACTAATGTAGCCATTTAGCCATTCACGGAGTAGTCAGTATTGCCCAGAGTTGCAGCAGTAGTTCATCATTGGACAAATGTTGGTTTAGATTGATTGTTTACATGTATATGATTCAACAGATATTATCTTGTGTTATGGTTATCATTGCTTTTATATTCATTCTCGTGACATGTCTTAGCATCTAGTGTCATGATCTGGTGATCATATAAATATCTGGACTTGGATGTATTGATATTATGTATGTATGTCCCTACCTAGACCTGGAAGTTCTTGACATATACTCATTAGTTTTACCCTCCTTAGGGAGAATAGAGGTGATCATGCCCACCATACTTTGGCTTGCTAGTGTTGGTTTCATTGTTCACTATCTCCACCCATCCATTACCTTCCAGTTATTTTTTTTAGCTTGACCTACTACTTGACTTGTGGCATGGAGGACCTTTCCCCACTAGAGCCTCTGTGTTGGACAAGCTTCCCTATTTATTTGTGTCTCGGCTATGAGTTGCCTAGGTTGTGTTGGCTAAACCTGAAACAAATAGTGCTGCCATCAATACAATGTATTTGGAAATGAAATGAATATCTTATAAAAAAAATCCCATTCATGAAAAATAGTGTTTTTGAACATACATGAATGCAAGGCAACCCTAATGAAATTGGCTATGAAGTATATTGAAATGAATATCTTGTAAAAAACCATTCATGAAAAGTAGTGTTTTTAAACATACATGAATGCATGAAGCCTCAATAATAAAATCCGTGTAATTAATGCATGGACCAAGGCTATGGAAATTCAAGGGCTTTAAAAAGCAATGGTTCTTAAAAAGTTATATCTAAAGATTGCTGGCCTCACTTGTATTTGATTTGGATTGTGAGCATTTGTCAAGGTGAATAAGCACCTCTGAACGTAACTTATCCATTTGTGAGACACTGCCATCCCCTGTGTTGTTGCTTGTCCGACATATGCTAGAGTGAGTATCCCCTTTCCATATCCAAAGTGTCACAGTGTCAAGTTGTTAGTCACCCTTTATCCTAACCATTTGATTTCTAGCCCTCACCCTTCACTAGCAAATTGATTACAACTATGAAGCGAGTATGGTTTTGAAAGTCTGGTATGAGTTATAATTAATTAAAGAAACTCTATATTTGGTTGATAGATCGCCAGTGAAATGATTGCTACTTGTTATAATTGTTATTTGAATGATTTGTAAAGCATGTCTTAGCGTCTAAACACTTGCAGCAGATTGATGTTAACCTGGGTTATATTATTGATTATTTGATCAGTTAGAGATTATTATTCTATTTGTCTGGGCTTATTGGATATTGTACATGATCATGCAGAGGTCTGTAGAGTGTATGAATATGCACCTTAAATGGTTTTGGGCTCCCTGAGTCTAATGAGACAGTTTATTTCTAGTTCCGGGCAGTTACAGTGATGATTTGTCTCAGTATACCATTCTGGTGCAGTTTTGTCATGTTGAATGGCCTGTCAGAGCAGATAGGTGATTTGATTGGTTCACATAGGGATCTGTATGAGGAGGGGGTGGTCCAGCCACTTGTTTTTACCATATTACCCCCCTCTCAGAGAGCTTAGTGGGCTCAGTTTGACAACGCTGGCACTCCAGGAGGCAGTTTGGGCCATATCAAGGTTCTCGAGGTAGATTAAAAATAATAAAAATGGCTACTGAAGAATTCGATTTGGGCTATTGAGGCAAGGAAATGGAATAGATGAATTTTGATGATGAGTGTGATATCTTCCACTCCTTCTCCAGCAGTTTCAACACCTGGATGGACCCACATCCATTTCTCCGACATATTTTATTATTTTATGGAGCTTTTGGAAGCTCAGGATTTCCTTCAGAGAGACACTATTTTCCATTTAAAAATTATATTTATTTTTATTGTGCCTGTTATCATCTGCCTTGTAGTTGCCTGCTTAAGGTGGATCCAGAATGGATGGTAGAGGGGCAAGCAACTAAGGGGTGGAACCACGACTGCCTAGACTCCCAAATGGATGGTTGTCACGCCAATCAAGGCAGCCTTCACTTTAGGTTATCCTAGTCCAGGACAACAATTGGGGAGACTCGGATCTGCTCCCGACAAGAGAGATTGAACCTAGATACCAGAAGAAGATCAGATGGGGCTTCAAGGTACTTAAGGTGCAAGGTGAATGGGAACCCTAGCTCTAGGGTTTAAGTACTAGCAACTGTCTTGGGAAACGTAACTATGACAAGGTGAGCACGAATAGAGCTGGGACTATCCAGTACCTAGAAATCAGACTCAGTAAAAGGTGTTTGAGCTATTAGTGAATGTTGGTAGATGGCAAACGCTAAGAGCCTAAGGGCAGCGCTAGCTTGGAAATCAGTGCTTTGTATGCATTGGGTAATGGAGTCAGCAGTAAGACAAGGTTTCAGGAAACCCACTTGGGAAACACCTTGATCTATGAAACCAGAAAGCAATTGGTCCAGAAAAAGCCAAGGTACAGGAAACTCAGCTCAGTAAATAGCTAGCGCTAGGGCCTAGGAAGACAAATCTAAAGCTTTAGGGGGTACCGGAAGGCTGATGGCTCAGCGTTGAGGATGAGAAGAGATCAGGGAGACCTGATCTGCAAGCCCAAATCAGGAAAACAGCAGGAAAATCAGATCTAGAAAAGTCAAAATCTGATGATAGGGCTAGGAGGCTAAAAACTGATTTTTTCAGATCTAGGGCAAACCAGGATGAATTAGCATAGCGTTGAGGGTGTTCTGGGATGCTTGGGACCCGATCTATCAGCTTATCATGTCAGATTTAAGAAAAACCTACTTCCGGAAAAGGCCAATTTTCAGTGAGGGTGCTAGGGTAGTTTCAGTCTATTTTTCAGATCCCGATCAATCTGTTGAGCCTCTTGATAGCGTTGGGGTTGATTTGGACTGCCCAAGACCAGATCTATCCGTATGTGAAGTCAGAAATCAGAAAAACTCAAAACCCTAGCAGGTCAATTTTTCAATGGGGGGTTATGCAGTTTTCTGCAGAAAAATCATATCTAGGTCAATCTATGAGGAATTTGACCAGCGTTCTAGTTGATTTAGTTAGGGGGAGGCCCGATCTATGAAACCCAGAAATGGTTTGGCAAAAGATCGGACGGTTCCCTGATTATTTGATTTTTTAGGTTTTTATGGTTTAAGAGTTTTCAGAAAAATAGTTAAATTTCAGCAAGGTACAATGGAATAAGATCATAAAAGAAGAACTTACCTGTGGATCTTACCTAGATAAGCTTCTAGAAGTCTGCAACAGTGACGATCCTAGCTATCTCGATCAATCCTGGAAGATCCCCATGATTTCTATGGCATATGCAAGCTCCAAGCCATCAAAGTGCCCCCTACCCTGCATGAGCAAACGTCAACCATATCAGATTTACACATACAAAATAAAGAAACTGAATGCTACAAGACAGTAAAATGAAGTAATCATAGATCACAATGAAACTAATGAAAACCCCCTAATCCAAGATGAAAAGAACCGAGCGAGTTGAGGTCCTCGTACAAAAAGCGCTCTAGCCAAAACGCCCTCCTGTAGACAAAACAATGATAGCCACGAAAAAAAATAGATCTCACGAGAATTTCCATGATGCTAGTAAGCTGAAGACAAGCTAATCACCATTTCAGCACATCAGATGCAAAGCAAATCCAGAAAATTTCCACAGAAAAAAGTCTTTCTATTATTCAGATCCAAGAGCCAAAGACCCCTTACAAATGAGAAGTTCTCTCCTTTAAATAAAAATGAGAGAACCTCAATCATAACCAAATCCTAACAACTTTCAAAACGAGTGGCTAAGATTAAAAGATACAATGTTCTAATTAATGGTTGAGATGAGCTCAACATACAATACATGGATCAATATAATTATAATTTACCAAAGTGGACTTAAACCACCCAAATAAAGGTAACCCACTCAACAAGAAATAAATGAAAGCACATGGTGGGTCCAAAGAGTGTTTGACTAACTCCCTTTGGGTGTCCCCATGGCACAATAAATAATATAACAATTTAAATCTTTGACTTTTGTGCCTCCTTGAGGAAATCGTGAGCCTCCAAAAAGAGTTCCAGAAAATAATAAAAAATGCCCAAAAAATAGGTGTGGGCCGAATCAAGAGCTGCAACTGCTGGAGAAGGTGTGGAGGTCATCACTCTCATCATCATGACTCATCCCATGTCATTTCCTTGCCTTAGTAGCCCAAATCGATTTCTTCAATAACCATTTAATCATTTTTTAAACTGCCTCGAGAAACGTGATCCTGCCAAAACAGCCTCCTAGGGTGCCTGCGTTGTCAAACTGAGTACATCAGGCTCTCTGGGATGGCGGTACAATGGTACAAATAAGTGGCTGCACCCCCCTATGCCCCTACAACGCCCTAGGAGATCCAACTGAAACATCTGCTTGCTCAAAAATATCAATCTATGAAGAAAAACTGCATCAGAAAGGCAGAGTGAGCTTGATCACATCTGTAAGTGCCCGGAACTGGAAATAAACTGTCTCATTGGACTCAGAGAGTCCCAATCCATCTAAGGTGTATACTCATACCCCTCATAGGTCTCTATCTGGCCATCAATCATATTAAATAAACAATATAACCTTCTATAACTAATCAAATACCCATAATAACTCAGAATATATCCATTTGCTGCAAGTGTTAAAAGGTTAAGCCATGCTCTACAACTCATTCAAGTAACAATCTCAACAAGTAACATTCATTTCACTGGCAGTACATCAACATATATATATATATATAAGGCTTTATTTATTATTACTTAGACTTAGACTTTCAAGACTATACTCACTTCATCGCTGTAGTCAATTTGCTAGTGAAGGGTGAAGGGTGGAAATGACAAGGCTAAGGCAAAGGATGACTTCCTACTCAACATCATGTCACTTTGGAGAAGGAAAGGGAAAACTCACTATAACAAATGCTGGACAAACAACAACACAAGGAATGGCAGTGCCTCACAGATGGATGAGTTGTTTAGAGAGTGTTTATTCAACCGAGTCGTCATGTCTACATCAAGTTTGATCCAAGTTCATTAGGATCACATTTTATTCCATGGCCTTTTTGGCCTATATGATCCTTTTGGGACTTCACTAGTGCTTAAAAGCATAGCTAATCGCAGCTTTCATCCGGGACATATTTATTTTAATAAGGCCAACAATTTTTGGATATAGCACATTTTAAACCATTGCTTTTTTTGGACCTTTTCTTATACTCTTCAAGGAGCATTTTAGCACTTCATTGCTCTTGCCCTTTTTACATATGTTAAGAAACACAGTTTTACATTTTCATTTTCCGTAGGCGCATATTCAATATTTCAATACAAGTAGTACATGAGCTTTCAATTTTAGCCAACAACATCTCAAGTGACTAGGGGGAATTCTGTACAGTGCCAAACATCGAGACAACCGACTAGAATGATTTAGGCATACTATCCAACTTACCAAAGGCAAGTTTTGTCACCAACTCAGAGCCGAGACACAATAAAAACAGGGAGGCTTGTCCAACAATGGTTCTAGCGAGGAAAAAGGTCCTCCATGCCATAAGTCAAGAAGTCAGTCGGGTTGAAAATTAAACTGGAAGGTAATGGATGGGTGAAGACAATGAAATTATGGAGCCAACACTAGCAAGCCAAAACAATGGTGGGAATGACTACCTCTATTCTCCCTAAGGAGGGTAAAACCAATGAGTATAGATCAAGAACTTCAAAGTCAGAGTAAGGACATCAATACATAGTATAAGATACAACCAAGTCCATATAATTATGACCGCCAGATCATGATATCACAAGTCAATACATGTCACAAGAATCAGTATAAGAACAATAATAACATAACACAATTTAAAATGCCGAGTCATATCCATGCAATATAATCCATCTGAAACATCATCTATGTAATGAGAAAGTACTGATATAACACTGGGCATCCACTATTGCTCTGAAATAACATAAATGGCTACATCGGTCCTCAAATCTGAGTGTCCTGAGGCTCAGTTCTGACATGGGAAAGTTCAATAGTCCACAAATATAATCATGATCCATAAAAAATGCTCATCTCAGCATCTCATACGTAGGAGATTTGGCTGAAAAAAAGTATTGTGTCTGAAAAATAGAATATGGTAGCCTGGCTAATATATATGTGATAACATCTGGCTCCAGCTGGGACAAGGGCTCTGCTGAAAAGAGCACTTGAGAACCTCAGAATCTCTGGTCCTTGCACTTTGCTTCTCGGATCCTCGATCAATCCATCCAGCTCTGCAACCGCTACCAAGAATGTACTTGACTACCTGCAACATGTCTAGAGCTATACCAAACTCACAGACCGGTCGTAAGAACAATATGTGGATAATATATAAAATACTGAAAATAAAGATGCATGAAACTGAAAAGCAAAAAATAAATCTAATCTATAACCACAACTTTCAATAAAAGTTTGATTCTTTATTTTGCAGGATAACAAAATTATGCTAAGAGCTTCAAAGGTGAGCTTTAGACAACAAAGCAAAATTCTACACTACTGCCGGGAAAGGCTTATTTAATCCTACCTACCCTACTTTAACCAGTTTAGACAAGTGTTAGGTAAAATCATAAATCCAATGCAAGCACTTGCTGAACGAACCTATTGAGCTTTCTTTACAGTTAATGATACAACAAATCAAAGATGGCTTGTGAGCAATGTGAATGAAAATTGAAGCCATTATAACTTGTTGTTTGAAAATTAAAGAAAGACATGGATAAAAAGAAATGAAATCATGCCAGGGATGAGATTGATTGTTGCAAACTTCTTCTACCCATAGACTGATACGATCATAAAATTTATGCAAGTTTAAATTTGATGAAAACGAATACGAGACATGATTCATCCTCCCTAGGCCATCATTTCTTCCCTCCTCTTTCTGGTCAGCATACTCAATCATTCTCACATTATGATCAATGATGAAACAAAATAGAGACAAATTAGAAATCTTTAAACCAGAAATTGAGATTAACCTCATTTGTTGTTTATAAAATGAGAAAATATGGAATTGGTCTTTATAGAGCTTCTCATTCACCCAATCAAAGAAATTAGCAAAGTTGCGGACATTATGCACCAAGGATGAAAGGAGATAAAATGCTTTACCATTGACCAATTGGCACTTTATAGAATTTGTACTGCATGATACCAAAGAGAAGGAGATCAAGAGCTGGGATGGGAGGGTGGATTGACAAATTAAAACTTGATTTGTATCACCTAAAGGTGTTGACACCAATATTCCATGTGATATGGGACATTTGCTAGAGAAATTGGCAAGATTAAAACTAACATCCCAAGAACTAGACTCACTATGATTAATCTCCTCAACCAAATCACCTTGATCAAAAATATGACGGGGAATAGTAACAACATTACAAAAATCATTCCTTGGAGGCTGTTGATGATTATTGGGACACAGATTCTAGTTCAAAAGATGTGACAAAGAAGGTTCTAGGTCAATCTCTCTTACTAGAATATCATCATCATGTGGTTGTTCTTTTTGAGATTGTTCATTACATTCAACTAAGGATAAATGATCATCACCATTCATTTGATAAGGAAAAACATTACTATGTTCATTTCTATCCTCACAAACTTGGTCTTCAACTACAATATGACCACATGATTGCTCTTCAACGGAAGCTTTATTAATTTCCACCTTTTCTTCTTTTGCAGTGATATGATCAAGGTCTGAATCAAGATTCGGATAGGTTGGATACTGACTCAAATTATCATCTATTAGGCAATGACTATGGAGTTCCTCTTCTAAAGGCTCTTTAATGGACTCAGAAATGGAAGGCTCAACTATGGATGCTTCTTGATGGTGCATGCTAGGTTTCCTTCCACAGATCAGATCCAGGATTTGCTTTGTGACTACTTCAGGTAATAATAACAGAGTATCTCGTATGATTTGATTGATATCCCTCTTAGTTTCATCATGAGGTTTTGAAACATTATTCTTGAAGTACTCTGTAACATTCTTATGGATTGTAGGCATGCTCATAATTTGGAACATATCAGGAGAGGAATGGTCCAATTGAGAAAGCACTTCGCCAATATATTGATTATAATCATTGCTAGATTCACACTCTAAAGAATCATCAGTGTTCCTACTCCAACTATTAATTAACAAATCAGTGAACATGTCGTACCCAGTGACGGATCCTGGTGCTAAATGATCAAACCATAGTTGAACATCCCCTTGCAAGGATTCTCCTAATGCTCGCATATAAACATCTTCAGTGTCTGCACCTCTAGATTCCATGTAATCCCAGAGAATGTCTAGATGATTTTCAATACATATATCTTTATTTCCATTGAACCGGGGCATCCTCCTAGTGTAATCATTTGGCATACGATGAGGTGCTCCCAGTATTTTAGAAAAGTCAAAAGGAGACCTTTTGTCTTGCTTTTTAACAACTCTGGTTACTTGGCTATAAGGCTTTGACTGGGAATGACTTTTAGGTTCATGTCAACTTACAGGTCCACTCGGGATGGTTGGGAATTTTTTATTGCATGGGTGAGGCAGTTGGTGGGTATCATAAAGATTGTGATAACTAGATTCATACCCATAATCATGCTCGAGATCATCCTCATACCCGTAGTCTGACCTCCATCTATTCCTTTCGTTTATTTGCCTGTTAGTTTCAATCATGCTCTTGGTTACTTCCTTCAAGTGCTTCAAAAATTCATTGGAATTCATTATGATTTATGGTATGCTCTAAGAACTTAAGATTAATATGTTGGGCACGATCCTCAGTGGAGTCGCAAGGTGGAGTAGCCAGGTGAACCACAAAAGTAATTTACCAAAAAAGATATGTCGTAAGGGAAAGTGAGGGATGTTGAACCAAGGTAGGCCTCTACTTCCCCGGCAACGGCGCCAAAATGTTATCACCTGCCTTGTAGTTTCCTGCTTAAGGTGGATCCAGAATGGATGGTAGAGGGGCAAGCAACTAAGGGGTGGAACCACGACTGCCTAGACTCCCAAATGGATGGTTGTCACGCCAATCAAGGCAGCCTTCACTTTAGGTTATCCTAGTCCAGGACAACAACAGGAGAGATCGAACCTAGACACGAGAAGAAGATCAAATGGGGCTACAGGGTACTTAAGGTGCAAGGTGAACGGGAACCCTAGCTCTAGGGTTTAGGTACTAGCAACTGTCTTGGGAAACGTAACTATGACAGGGCGAGCACGAATAGAGTTGGGACTATCTAGTACCTAGAAATCAGACTCAGTAAAAGGTGTTTGAGCTATCAGTGAATGTTGGTAGATGGCAAAGGCTAAGAGCCTGAGGGCAGCGCTAGCTTGGAAATCAGTGCTTTGTATGCATTGGGCAATGGTGTCAACAGTAAGACAAGGTTTCAGGAAACCCACTTGGGAAACACCTTGATCTATGAAACCAGAAAGCAATTGGTCCAGAAAAAGCCAAGGTACAGGAAACCCAGCTCAGTAGATAGCTAGCGCTAGGGCCTAGGAAGACAAATCTAAAGCTTTAGGGGTTACCGGAAGGTTGATGGCTCAGCGTTGAGGATGAGAAGAGATCAGGGAGACTTGATCTACAAGCCCAAATCAGGAAAATAGCAGGAAAATCAGATCTATAAAAGTCAAAATCTGATGATGGGGCTAGGAGGCTGAAAACTGATTTTTTCAGATCTAGGACAAACCAAGATGAATTAGCATAGCGTTGAGGGTGTTCTGGGATTCTTGGGACCCGATCTATCAGCCTATCATGTCAGATTTAAGAAAAACCTACTTCCGAAAAAGGCCAATTTTCAGTGAGGGCGCTAGGGCAGTTTCAGTCTATTTTTCAGATCCCGGTCAAACTGTTGAGCCTCTTGATAGCGTTGGGCTTGATTTGGAATGCCCAAGACCCGATCTATCCATCTGTGAAGTCAGAAATCAGAAAAACTCAAAACCCTAGTAGGTCAATTTTTCAGTGGGGGGTTATGCAGTTTTCTGCTGAAAAATCAGACTAGGTCAATCTATGAGGAATTTGACCAGCGTTCTAGTTGATTTAGTTAGGGGGAGGCCCGATCTATGAAACTCAGAAATGGTTTGGCAAAAGATTGGACGGTTCCTTGATTATTTGATTTTTTAGGTTTTTATGGTTTAAGAGTTTTCAGAAAAATAGTTAAATTTCAGCAAGGTACAATGGAATAAGATCAGAAAAGAACAACTTACCTATGGATCTTACCTACATAAGCTTGTAGAAGTTTGTAACAGTGACGATCCTAGCTATCCCGATCAATCTTGGAAGATCCCTGTGATTTCTATGGCATATGCAAGCTCCAAGCCATCAAAGCGCCCCCTACCCTACATAAGCAAACGTCAACCATATCATATTTGCACATACAAAATAAAGAAACTGAATGCTACAAGACAGTAAAATGAAGTAATCATAGATCGCAATGAAACTAATGAAAACCCCTTGATCCAAGACGAAAAGAACCGAGCGAGTTGAGGTCTCCGTACAAAAACGATCTAGCCAAAACGCCCTCCTGTAAACAAAACAATGATAGCTACGAAAAAAAATAGATCTCACGAGAATTTCCACGATGGTAGTAAGCTGAAGACAAGCTAATCACCATTTGAGCACATCAGATGCAAAGCAAATTTAGAAAATTTCCATAGAAAAAGTCTTTCTATTATTCAAATCCAAGAGCCAAAGACCCCTTACAAATGAGAAGCTCTCTCTTTTAAATAAAAATGAGAGAACCTCAATCATAACCAAATCCTAACCACTTTCAAAACGAGTGGCTAAGATTAAAAGATACAATGTTCTAATTAATGGTATAGATGAGCTCAACATACAATACATGGATCAATATAATTATAATTTACCCAAGTGGATTTAAACCACCCAAATAAAGGTAACCCACTTAACAAGAAATAAATGAAAGCACATGGTGGGTCCAAGGAGTGTTTGACTAACTCCCTTTGGGTGTCCCCATGGCACAATAAATAATATAACAATTTAAATCTTTGACTTTTGTGCCTCCTTGAGGAAATCGTGAGCCTCCAAAAAGAGCTCCAGAAAATAATAAAAAATGCCCAAAAAATAGGTGTGGGCCCAATCAGGAGCTGCAACTGTTGGAGAAGGTGTGGAGGTCATCACTTTCATCATCATGACTCATCCCATGTCATTTCCTTGCCTTAGTAGCCCAAATCGATTTCTTCAATAGCCATTTAATCATTTTTTAATCTGCCTCGGGAAACGTGATCCTGCCAAAACAGCCTCCTAGAGTTCCTGCGTTGTCAAACTGAGCCCACCAGGCTTTCTGGGATGGGGGTACAATGGTACAAACAAGTGGCTGCACCCCCCTATGCCCCTACAACGCCCTAGGGGATCCAACTGAAACATCTCCCTGCTCAAACAAATCAATCTGTGAAGAAAAACTGCATCAGAAAAGCAGAATAAGCCTGATCACATCTGTAAGTGCCCAGAATTGGAAATAAACTGTCTCATTGGACTCAGAGAGTCTCAATTCATCAAAGGTGTATGCTCATACCCCTCATAGGTCTTTGTCTGATCATCAATCATAACCAATAAACAATATAACCATCTGTGAATAATCAGACACCAATAATAACTTAGAATAGATCAATCTACTGCAAGTGTTAAGAGGTTAAACCATGCTCTACCACTCATTCATGTAACAAAATCAACAAGTAGCATTCATTTCACTGGCGGTACATCAACCAATACATATATAAGGCTTTATTTATCACTACTTAGACTTAGACTTTCAAGACTATACTCACTTCATAGCTGTAGTCAATTTGCTAGTGAAGGGTGAAGGGTGGAAATGACAAGGCTAAGGCAAAGGATGACTTCCTACTCAACATCATGACACTTTGGACAAGGAAAGGGAAAACTCACTATAACGAATGCTGGACAAACAACAACACAAGGAATGGCAGTGCCTCACAGATGGATGAGTTGTTTAGAGAGTGTTTATTCAACTTAGGCATCATGTCTACTTCAAGCTTGATCCAAGTTCATTAGGATCACATTTTATTCCATGGCCTTTTTGGCCTATATGACCCTTTTGGGACTTCACAAGCGCTTAAAAGCACAGCTGGTCGCAGCTTTCATCTGGGACATATTTATTTTAATAAGGTCAGCAATTTTTGGATATAGCACATTTTGAACCATTGCTTTTTTTGGACCTTTTCTTATACTCTTCAAGGAGTATTTTAGCACTTCATTGCTCTTTCCCTTGTTACATATGTTAAGAAACACTGTTTTACATTTTCATTTTCCATGGGCGCATATTCAATATTTCAATACAGGTAGTACATGAGCTTTCAGTTTTAGCCAACAACATCTCAAGTGACTAGGGGGAATTCTGCACAGTGCCAAACATCGGGACAACTGACCGGAATGATTTAGGCATACTATCCAACTTACCAAAGGCAAGTTTTGTCACCAACTCAGAGCCGAGACACAATAAAAACAGGGAGGCTTGTCGAACAAAGGTTCTAGTGGGGAAAAAGGTCCTCCATTCCATAAGTCAAGAAGTCAGTGGGGTTGAAAATTCAATTGGAAGGTAATGGATGGGTGAAGACAATGAAATTATGGAGCCAACACTAGCAAGCCAAAACAATGGTGGGAATGACTGCCTCTATTCTCCCTAAGGAGGGTAAAACCAATGAGTATAGATCAAGAACTTCAAAGTCAGAGTAAGGACATCAATACATAGTATAAGATACAATCAAGTCCATATAATTATGACTGTCAGATCATGATACCACAAGTCAATACATGTCACAAGAATCAGTATAAGAGCAATAATAACAATAACACAATATAAAATGTTGAGTCATATCCATGCAATATAATCCATCTGAAACACCATCTATCCAATGAGAAAGCACTGATATAACACTGGGCATCCACTACTGCTCTGAAATAACATAAATGGCTACATTGGTCCTCAAATCTGAGTGTCCTGAGGCTCAGTCCTGACATGGGAAAGTTCAATAGTCCACAAATATAATCATGATCCATAAAAAATGCTCATCTCAGCCAATGTTATCGAAAACGGACCGGTCATCGTGAAACCCAAAATGTGAACCGGACCGGAACCGGCAAAAAACCGGGTAAAAAACCGGCTGACTAAAAAATACATAAAATATTCATATTTTGTAAAAAACATATATATTCATGTGCATACATATGAATCCAAACCATTAATACAGAAATATGCAAAGTTTCTCATATATATAGCAAATATGGGTGCAAATATCCAAAATAGCACCTAGTGCAATACATCTCTGAGGTTTTGAACCAAAGTACATTAACAAGAAGGCTCCAAAGTACATCAGCAAAGTTTTATTTTCTGGTTTTTTAAAAAAAAATTGAGTTTCGTGAGTCCCCAGTCCAGACTGGCCGGTTCGGCTGGTTTTGACCGGTTCGGCCGGTTTTGGCCGGTTCTGTGCCCGGTCTGGAAAAATTCCGGTTTTTTGAATTTTTTTTGCCGACCGGACCGGCCAACCCTGTAGACCAGTCAGACCGGCCGGTTTTGCCGGTTCCGATAACACTGATCTCAGCATCTCATATGTAGTGAAAGAAAGGACTGTGTCTGAAAAATAGAATATGGTAGCCCGGCTACTATATATGTGATAACATCTGGCTCCAGTTGGGACAAGGGCTTTGCTGAAAAGAGCGCTTGAGAACCTCAGAATCTCTGGTCCTTGCACTTTGCTTCTCGCATCCTCGATCAATCCATCCAGCTCTGCAACCGCTACCAAGAATGTACTTGACTACCTGTAACATGTCCAGAGCTATACCAAACTCACAGACCGGTGGTTAGAACAATATGTGGATAATATATAAAACAATTCATGTTTCTCATCTCTTTGTATGCATCTCTTTCCATTCTTGATTGATTGATTGATCTTTGTGTCCTTGATTGACAGGAATAGGAAAATCGTTTTGGTTGAAGGAGGGAAAACGTTGGCAAGAAGGGCTCATCAAAGTTTGGCATTTGATCTTTGTGGGAAGTAATCCTTGTCACAAGCCTCTTCTATTTTCATATTTCAGGTATGTTCCATGAGGTATGAAATTATTCTATCCTATCCATCTATTCTCTTAGATCTCAAAACCCTCATGGATTAAAACCCTCATTTTTCACCTTTTTCTAGATCTACTTGGATCTAGCTTGTCTTTGGGAATAATAAAAAGAACCCACCTCTATAGCATCCACGACAATTCGGATCTACAGGTTGGTGGAAATCGGGTTTCATTTGACACATTTTCCAAGGCACTTAACCTTCCTTGGGTGAGGTCGCACTCCTTGGTTGGGTGAGTTTTGCTAGTTCTCTCACTGGGGTAGGTGAGATCCCGCTTGATTTGCAACACTCTCATTTGATAACCTGCCCCTAGTGCTTCACTCCTTTGATTTTTGCCTTGTGGGCCCCATTCCTCATTTTGAGGGTTGTGCCCCACTTGGGTCATTGGGTGATGCATTTTCAAGCTTAGATCTATGGAGATCTAGCCTAACTTGGGGCATGCCACTTAAAATCCACCTTGATAATTTCCTTAACTACTCGGATGTACAATTTGGCATAGTTTGGACTCCATTTGCCCCTCCATCTAAAGGCACTAGTCTCCTTGGGTCAATTCACACTTCTTGGGGATTGTGTCATATGCTAAGATCCCATATGTGGGCGTGTCTATTTTACCTTGGATCCATAGATCCACATCATTAAACACCCCTTAGCACCATATCACCCCTAATTTGACCTTGTGGGAATCATTTGAATCATTTCTCTATTTTAAGGAAGTGGGCCTTACTTGTGTATTTCATGGTGTTAGATCTATCTCTTTGGCCCTCCTAGGTGGCCTAACTCATTCATTGGTTGAAACACTCCTAATATCTTAAGTCTCTTCAACCACACTTAAACTCTTGGGCTCACCTAAACTTGCATTGGTTTCCGTAACTCAATTTACACACTCCCCTATGAACCTTTGCTTTGGCTAATCTTCTTTGATTGGCTATAGGGTCTCCCCCTTGGTTGTGATTATTCATAATCTAAAGTGAAGAGTGCCTCGGTTGACGTGACTCTCAGCTTGCATTGGGAATCGTTGCACTTCTTGGATCACCTCTTTAGTTGTCCATCTCGTCTACCATCCCGGATGGGATACCTTTAGGGACAACTACAAGTTGTGTGATAACAGTTCCCTCCAAGAGAAAGTGATACACATGGGCCCTTCCCGGATGGTAGTAGGTGTGTCCTACCATGCCGGTGGATGTAAGTGCTGAAGCCTTTCCCGGATGGTAGTAGGTGTGGCCTACCATGCGGGTGAATGTGAATGTTGTGTTATGTGTATCTGGATTGTGCTCCGAGATGATCTGAAGAGGAAGTCCTTGCAGAGGCAAGGCACTACATCCAGCATGAAAAAGGGTTGGCTTTGTAGGGGAAGTCCTTGCAGAGGCAAGGCACTACATCTAGCATGAAAAAGGGCTGGATCTGTAGGGGAAGCCCTTGCAGAGGCAAGGAACTACATCCAGCATGAAAAAGGGTTGGCTTTGTAGAGGAAGTCCTTGCAGAGGCAAGGAACTAAATCCAACATGAAAATGGGCTGGCTCTGTAGATGAAGTCCTTGCAGAGGCAAGGCACTACATCCAACATGAAAAAGGGTTGGTTCTGTAGATGGAGACCTACATACAACATGAAAAAGGGCTGGCACTATAGATTGACATCCAACATGAAAAAGGGCTGGCTCTGTCGATGAAGACCTACATGGAGGCTAGGCCTACATCCAACATGAAAAAGGGCTTGCACTGTAGAAACTTCTGATGACAGATAGTATGGGATGATGATCAAATTATAAGAAGATGATGGCAGCAGCTATGATGAAGATTCTATGACTCTGTGATGATGATGATGTGATGAAGACTTGACCAGATGTGTTGATGACTGTGCAGAGAGAGAATAGCTTCCTAGTTAAGAGGGAGTGTTGATGTATTTGTAACTTCGAAAGATATTTTGATGTATATTATCATTGTATGTTGTTGTACCCCTATCAGGGATGTGTGTTACCCTTTTACGGGATGTCTAAATTGTGTCTATATCTTGAGGTACAACCTCTGTTGTAAGTCGGGGCAATAGTCCCCAGTATAACATCATGTAATATGTAAGTCGGGGCCATAGTTTCCAATGTAACATCATGTAATATGTAATTGTGGTCTCTCTAGGAGAAGTGGGCCCCATGTGAGATGACATGTAGGCTCGGGTCTTATGTACCTCATGCTTGAGGATATTGGGAAAATTGAGTGGGTGAAAAGGTTTGTGGAACAAACAAAATCCATCACAAGATACATTTACAACCACTCATGGGTTTTGACCCTTATGAGAAAATGCACTGGTGGAAAAGAGCTTGTCAGGCTAGTTATCACAAGATTTGCAACATATTTTCTTACATTGTAGTCCTTGATTGAGCAAAAGGCCAACTTGAGGAAGATGTTCTCTTGTGATGAGTGGAATGCATCTCAATGGAACAACAAGGCTGGAGGAAAAGACATTGTTGATAAAGTCTAAGAGAAAGCAAAAACTATGCAAAACTTAATGAAATTCCGCAAGACTCTGGACAATGTCTAGCATGGTAATATAGAACATTCCTAGGCCCCAATCACCCCATGGACTCGATCACTAGAACATCTTTCACCACTTTGGAGGTAATTTTGAGTAAAAAACTCAAATAATTAAAATCTCTATAAAGAAATTTTAATTATCCAAGTGAAAAAACACTTGATAAAAGGACTTACCTAATGACTACGTCTTAGGTGATTATGTTACAAAAAACTAGTCCTTCATGCTGACATATCCTTACAAAATCCCTCGCAGGGGTGTGGAAACTTCATATAGAGAAGAAGAGAAGAAGAGCTGCCTTGCTTGATATAATCATTAAGTACTTCATTCTTATCTTCAAGGCACATCCAACATGTGCATGGTACACGGTTGACCACCTAGTTAGTTTGGTGGTCAACAATAAGACAATCTCCAAAATCACCCGTTGAAACTTAGTTGTCTGAGGGAAGCCTGGTTAGTTTGGTGGTCAACAATAAGACAATCTCCAAAATCACCCGTTGAAACTTAGTTGTCTGAGGGAGGCCCCCCTTGTGATTGGATTATCTTCCAAGTCACTAGAGCAAAGAGAAGCTGTTGTTGAGGTGACAGTGGTAAAACTTCTAAGAGTTGCTCTCCACTATACCCTTGTGAGGACCTTGTACTTTGGGGTGCTAGTTTGTGTGGTAACATTGCCAACGTTTCTCATAATTTATTAATAATTGGTACAAGAATGGACAAAAGGAACTGTATAATCAAATCATCCATCATTCAAAAGAGAGCATTTGAGGGATTTGTAATTTTGTTCCAACCAAACACTTGGCCCTCACTTCTACACTTGCATTGTTTTATTCCAGTTTATGTAATATCTTCCCCACCAGGTTGAAGGCACATTTATACCACTTGATCAGTCATGTGAGATACCAAATCATTGTGATCTATTTGCTACATCTTTATGTTTCAGGCCTATTAGTGCCATACTTATAGTACTGTCAATTTGCACCCACTGGGGCATTCCAGGTCACCATGAGGAGCTGTTTATTCATTTATATGGGGTAGTAAGTCACATTGATCTATGTATTCCATATTTATGTTGCAGGAATATTTGTGCCATGCTTACAGTGCTGTCAATATGCACCCACTTGGTCATGCCAGGTCACCCCGAAGAGCAATTTATTCCAGCTTGAAAGTCCTGGATTTTTAGATATATTGTACTTGTACTTATTTTCAGTTTTATGATTTTTCCGCACTGTACAATATGTTCATGGGGTTATTTGATGATTAAACATGCAAAATTTTCTCCATTTTAGAAATTAAAAACAGAAGCAAAAACCACCAAAGCTGTATCTTTTCTTACACATTCTTTGGGACTAATATTAGAAGTAGCCATTTAACCCTTTCTTTGTAGGGTTGGCATTCAATTACAGTGCAATATTCAATTCTTATCATGTTTTTTAAAGAAGAAATATGCTTTAAACTACTAGTTGGGATAGGAAGACAATTTCGTTTTTACAAAGAATTGCCTGATTCCAATCCTTAACGAGGCAGTGCAGTTTCAAGGCACTCTCCTGAAAGGATGAAACTAAGGTTACCATCATCATAACGTGCATAACTATCTAAGGTTACCATCATCATGATTTACTGACAAGTATCTCTGCATTCGCAAGCCAAGCCTGTTATCTATGATTCAGAGCTTGGTTGAGTTGGCTAGATCTCCATGTTGACTGCCTGTGCTTAAAGAAATTCATTTAAGAAATCATCTATGACTATTAATCAAAGATAATCTCGATCCCGATGCTGTGCAATATGATTCCATTAAATGACTTATTGTCAAATCCTGCAATGGGGCAAGTGGAAATTCAGACCATAGTTTTTTCGAAAATATATTTCACTGCTATATATCAACTTTCTGGACAATAAAAAATGAACATAAATACCTGAAAATATGTTCTCTCTAGTGTCTTAAATATCAACTATCTTGGCAGTTTTACCATGATTCTATGGTCTTAAAGAAGAAAACAAGTGAAGCAACCAAAACAGAATCATTAACCACAGCATATGTTGTGAATATACTGATACATAGGATACTGCTTACTGCTTTCCCTTGATTGCATAATATATCTGAATTTTCTCACGAAGTGCAATGCTACAAATATGTCATGCTATTGGTCTATCTGACTTTGGTTTCTGGGTTATTAAATTGCAGGGTGGTTGTGATATCTGAAAATCAGCCACCTGGTCTTCTAACTCAAATGAATGCAGTCACAAGGCGAATTGATCTCAGCTGCAAGTTGTTGGCACCTGTTGCTGTCGGTTTTGTTATGAGTTATGTATCTGTGTTGGCATCTGCAATTGTTCTAGTACTTTGGAATATATTGTCTGTTGGAGTGGAATATTGGCTTCTATCTTCTGTATACCATGCTGTTCCCTCTTTGAACTTAAAGATCAGGAGAGACAAAAGCATTGAAGAAACATCTCCTAGTGAATCACATGATTGCCCAAACAAGGATATGAGCACTCTCAGTGCTACTGAAGCAGATGCTTCAATCAAGAAGAAACATGAAATGACAAGTTGGAGAAGAAAAATATTACAAAGTTTCTTGCATACTCCTACTATAGAAGGATGGTTGGTATACATAAAGCAAGATGTAGCACTTGCAGGCTTTGCTTTGGCTCTGCTGTACTTCACAGTATTAAGGTATGCCTATGATCATCATATAAGTTTTGCTACATTAAAATGCTAGTATTTCATGTTTAATTTTAAATACTATGAAGTTTTCTTATCACTTCAATGGTCAAAATATGATTCTATTTGTAGAATGTTTCTCTATTCAATCAAATGAGTGCTGCTAAGTTGAACTCCTGTATGTTGCTATCTTTCACTGAGGACAAAGGATGGGGGTAGATGGGGATGGAGGGAGGAGTTTTGGGGATGGCTGGAGAGACCTCCCAAATTTTAGGGGATGACATAGGGGACGATAGGGTAAAGGTCATATACCTGTCTATGCCTGAAATACCAATCTGCCAATTGTGTACCATATCTGCTGATCTGCTCGAATAAACTGTGTCACCACTAAGGTCATCTCAATGGACTAGGGAAATGTCAGTCATGGCAAGGGAATGCTCTACATCTGCTTGAAAAAGCTCTGGCAATATCAATACTCAGCAAAACAATCCATGTTGTATCCCCATCTATATGTCTGGCTTAGAAATTGAAGAGAAATATCAATATACAACATCATGGTAGCCCAACTACAATGTATGTGATAACATGTCCTAACCAAGCGGTCAAGATATATGTCACCATATGTTTGTCTCTCGATGCCCCTAGAAGAGGGAAGCACTAAAAGGAAGGAAGTGATACACTGAGTAGAGCGTGGGCCTGACTGAGAATGTTGCTGGAGGGTAAAGGAGCGGAGCCGGAGGGCCTTCTTCAGAGTCACTAAAAAAATTCCTAAAAGTGGTTATAATAGAAAATCCAATAAATAATGAGGAAGTTAGCATTTCCAGAACTATCGTTTAAAAAGCCTCACCATATTTTTGCCGCGTGTTCCTTTTGGAGCCTTTTCATGGAGAATGTTCACCTTATTTGAGGAAGCACTCCACCTTTTGTGGCCTTTTTCTTGGATCACTACCTTTGGAGAGCCTTTGGAGGCTAGGTTTGACTTATTTTTTTCATCATTCACCCTCATTTGGTGGATGCAACCCCTCCTAGGGTCTTTCTTCTCTTGGATATTGTACTTGTGTCCCTGACCACCATATTTCATGGATGTTGTTAGAGTTTGTTAGGGTTTGTTGGATTATTTTTATTTGTTTACTCCTCTCTAAGATAGATATAGGACTTTGGTAGATATATTATTATTTTATTGTAAAGGAAGTTGAGCTCATTTCCTATATAAGATAGCATTTTTTTCATTCATTTCTCATGTTTGGATTGGGGGAAATATTCCATTAAACCTATGAAATATTTTGAGGTTCTCATGGATGGTTAAAGTTAGTGCTCCATTGAAGGCTTCTCATATTATTATGTTGAGTTGTTTGATGGATCAACATGTTTCCAATGGCAATGAGTTAATGGAAGTATAAGCTCTCTGTCATTTATGTGAGTACTATCAATTGGAAGTGTAGTTTAGGTGCCCATTTTATACTCTAGATCATGTTTTTTCCAATGCCTTCCATGATAGTTTTCCTCCTTAATGTTCATTTGAAATTTCTTCTCCAAAACTTTCCCTTTGATTGATCTGGAAATCATCCCAACCATTAAACAGTAGCTGGGTTTTGCACTAAAAACCTCGCCCTTTATAATATTTGCTAAGGAATCTTCATGCGATTCTTGGTTCACCCCATTTGCCTATTTGATAAGACATTGGTCTCCAATCCCTTTATCACCTTTATCTTTTACTTTCATAAACACACAATGCTTTGCTAGAGTTACTCTTCAAATTCACTTTGTGCTTCATTGTTGAACTCTAGTAATCCTATTTAAGGACTCCTCCCTTGAGCTAGAGAAGAGCTAGCCTAAAGAGCAAAAGAGAGCTAGGTGTGTTGACATTGGCTTCCCTCTTTATTATCCATAAGCTATCATTGATTTTAGGGCTTCAATCTTAATATGCTAGTTTGTGTGATAACATGGACCATTGTGCGTAACATCCTTCTCTTAATTGAGAATTTAATTAATCAAAAGCGTAAGCCATAGGTACTTTGGTCAATTAGTGTGATAAAATGTTTTTCCTTGATTAACTTTAATTAATCATACTATAAAACCTAAGGTAACACTTTAACTAATCCATTAATTCAAAATTGCAATTATTAACACTTCAAAACTTAAAAAGACCCTAAGTTGATGGGTTTCCATTCTATTAAATAATTAAGTATATTAATACCTTTGTCATCCATCCTTTTAATCATCAATTAGAGGGAGTGCATCGTCTTATGAGCAATTTTACTTGTTAGGCACACCATACTCACCAATTTAACACCATAAAGATATGAAGACACGTCAACCCACACCTTTTTAGTCAACCACCATGGACATCACTTAACCATGAAGAAGCACCATCTTTAGGCAAGAACACAAGTGTACCACCTGCCCATCCAACTGTCTAGCCATGAAATCTTGCAAACTCAATACTTGTGTAAATTTTCACAACTGATGTCACAAAAATCACAATGTAGCAAAATGTTGTAACACTCTCCAAACCTATCAAAACTTTGTTCTTCCTACAAATCTTGATAAAAGACATAATTTTCGTTGGCAACTACTGCAGGTTTTTCATGTATGAAACTTCTTTTGTCTTGGGTGTTGACCACCAAAACCAACTAGGTGGACAACGATGTACCATGCACATGTTGGATGTGCCTTGAAGATAAGAATGAAGTACTTAATGATTATATCAAGTGAGGCAACTCTTCTTCTCTTCTTCTCTCTATGAAATTTTCGCCCCCTGTGGGGGATTTTGTAAGGATATGTCAGCATGAAGGTCTAGTTTTTTGTAACTTGATCACCTAAGACTTAGTCATTAGGGAAGTCCTTTCATTGAGTGTTTTTTCGCTTGGATAATTAAGATTTCTTTTTAGAGATTTTAATTATTTGATTTTTTCACTCAAAATTACCTCCAAAGTGGTGAAAGGTGTTCTAGTGATCGAGTCCATGGGGTGATTGGGGCCTAGGAATGTTCTATATTACCATGCTAGACATTATCCAGAGTTTTGCGGAATTTCATTAAGTTTTGCATAGTTTTTTTTAATTTTTGGTCATTAAAAATTGTCACTCAGGACAATTTGTTGTAATGTAAAAGAGGGTTACTTGGTCAAGTTTTAATGTTGTATAGGGGTATGGGTACTCAAAACAAATGGCATGAGCACCCCTACACCCTTAGGCCAAGTTTGAAGTCATTCGGACAAGTATTACTATGGTTTTGGTCACCTTTTCCCAGGTCAATAATGGAAATCAGGAAATTGGACATTTAATTAGAGAGCCAAATTTTGGAAAAGTGACTATAGTCACTTGGGGTGGCCAAGTAAAGGTTCTAATGTTTATATTATGTTCCTAAGACAAATTTAAGACCCAAAGGGGGGCCCCCAAGCAAGCATATAACAACTTTTGAGTTGCCAAATCTAGGGGGGTGCCCCCTTCTCTCTTTGATTGGTTGGGTGAGCTAAAGTCAATGGAAAAGGACCCACTATGGTGGTTTATTCCCCATTTGACATAAAAATAAGGTTGAAAGCATTAAATTGGGGGTTTCTCTCTCCATATTTGAGATCTCAAACCTTGGTTTTGCCCTCCTTGAGCAAATTCGCCCCCCCCTCTCCCTTGTGACACTTCTCTAGCATGCAAAGAGCCTTTTTCTTTCATTTTTCCTATTTAAGGAGGCTTCCCCTCCTCATTAAGGTTACACAAAAACACACTCACACCCACTCTCTTGCTCATGCTCTCATTTTTTCCCTTACTCTTGCTTGAGCCATTGTAATTTTAAGCCATTTGGCTTTCGTAATCAAAATATTTGGAGGAATCTTGTGTTCATTGTTCTCATTGATGATTTGCTTCCATGCTTAAGGAGCTACACAAGTTTGGTTGGCCAAGGAAGCATACTAATTTGCTTTGGTGAGATTTATGGTATTTGCATTCCATAAATTTTATGAGTTTTCATTCTTGTAGTAAAGAAGTTCATATATTTTCAAGTTTGAAGTCTATGATTTTTTTCCTCATTATTTGATTCTCACCTTTTAGTAGTTGTGTAGTGAAAATATTATAAGTTGCAGGTTATTTGGATTGAAGAGTGGGATTCCTCGGTTGGATGCCCCATTGCTTCACTTCTTAAAGAACAAAGGATCAATTTTCTCTTTCTTTATATACAAAGTTCTACATTTTAATTTTAGTTTGTTGAGTGTTTTAAATCTGATTTTAACTCTTATATACTCAAGTTCTTTCAAAATTATTCATTTGGCAACTTTGTATAAATTTTGTATATATATTGCACTAACATACTAACTTCCCTAAAGTGATTTTGGGCACATTTTATCATTTTCTCTTTGCTGGTTTTTAGCAGGTTGGTGACAAAACAAGGAAAAACTCTGTCAAATTTCAGCCATATAAGAGTTTTAAGGCCACCCCAAAGGAAGAGCTTCAAGGACATCTCAAGAAAGGGAAAAAACACGGTTTTTCTCACTCCTTTTACCTCTTTCTTTATGCTGAAATTTCAGCCTTTGTAACAAGTCCAAGAGAGTCTCTTGGACTTGATTCCTTGCTTTGCATTTTCAGTTAAATCAAGTCTCATTTATTTGCCATCCATTGCTAGCAATAGAAGTTGGGATTTCCCACCTTTGCATAAGCAATTGTTGATTGGTGTGGGTTTTAGATTAGTTAGAGTTTCATTTTGTTTTTATTTTATTCTTTATTTTTTGCCCACACCTTGTAAGTGATTTGGCTTTGCCATCCTTGCAATGTCGCTTTGGCTAGCATTTTTATTTAAAGTTTTTTTTTAATTTCCTTTTTCCCGCACCTCACAATTGAGTAGGCTCTGCCTCCGTTGTGATATCGTGCTTGGCTTGTTTTGTTTATTTTTTTTTTAAGGATAAAATTTACCACAAGCCCCATTTTTGCCCTGTATCCTCTCCCCCTGCCGGTTCGATTGATTTAGGGTGACGAGAAAGGGCAAAGATTTGTGTTGGCTAGTTTAATAGGAACCCAGATAAGTATCTTCATTAGAAAGGAGAAAAAGAGGCTTGACCTGTGGAGCTAGTGGGGTAGAGGCCGTAGGGGGCTTCTTGGCACTTTGTGTCCTCTAGTTGAGCACCCAACAAGTTTCGAGTTTGACTCGTGGAGCTAGGTGGGAACCTTGTGTTCCCATGTTGAGCACCCGACATTCTCTCTCTAATCAAAGGAGACAGTCTCTTGGGGTAGACATCTAGAATAGTTCATTTCTTTGCAACAAACACCTCAATTCCCTAAGTCAAAGAGAGATATAAAATTTACTAAAACTTACAGGACCACTTGCATAACATTGTTACAATCATTTACATTTCTCTACTTTGTAATCACTTTATTTTAACTTACTCATTTATTGGAAGTCATCATGTTCTTGTATATTTGTTAAGGTAAATGAGTTGATGCTTTAGGAGAATTATTTGAAGTTGATTATTGTGACTCCATAGCCCTAGTAGGGACGACACTGGTCATTTTGATTATTTGATTGTTTTTCTCTTTCATACATTACTGGTTGATTGTTAAAGGGTTTGCTTGACATTGAAATTTTTGTATCACTGCACGCTGATTGTCATTTTTTGTAATTTACAACTCCCAGAAAACATTCTTCAAAAAAAGAACTTAGTAAGTAGGGACCACCCCCCTTGGCCTTTAGGAGTTGTGGTCTAAATGGAGGAGTTTAGAACCGAGGTGACAGTGGGTTCTCAACTCTTAAGTTGCCCTTGGGAACACACATAGCGGTTGGGAGACTTACCCATGTCCAAGTGTGTATTAGGCGGCAACATTAGGCATTCATGTGTTACTAATATTGATCTTGACAACACTCGAGTGAATAGGCCTCCGATTTTTTTTCCGTTTGATTCACTTTCTTTCTTCTTTCTTCTTTCTTTTCTTTGACTCCATAAAGGCATTGGTTTATTGGGTTTCAATTCCTATGCTGCTGTAAAAATGAACTTTCACCTACGATATTCAATCTTGCATCTTTAGGCATAATAAGATAGGCATTTTAGGCCTCTTTAATTATATTTTTTAGGGACATTACAGTAAGATTAGTTTTCTGTAATTTACGTTTTTTCATAGAAATTGAAAGAAACTATATGTTTTCCTTGGCTTACATGCACAAAAAGTCATAAATAATCATAAAATCATAGAAAAACCAAAAAAAAAACATTATAAACACTAAAAACAATGCTAATTAGCTGTTGTAATTTCTTTTTTCTTATATCAAAATTAGCATGGTTAATTCATCAAAATTACATTGGGTTTCATACCCAGATTCATAGTAAATTTTTGCATCGATTTCCATGCATTTCTCAACTTTCAAAATATTTATTAGCTCACTGTTTTTCATTCTTATACACAGATTTTTAAGACTGTAAGTTTTTCTCCAGGTTTAAGAGTTACTGATCTTTTGTTTTATTGTTAGTTTCTCTAAATCACTAGGGATTCCCCACTGAGTTAGCAAACATTAACCCAAAGTGCAGGGAAATGATGTGAAACAAATAAAGTTTGTTTCTACAGAAACTTCCAATGTAAATAAGACAATGGATCCATAAATGGAATAATAGTAAAATATATTTAACTAAATAAGTGATGAAATTACATTTATAATAGTGGGTCTTATATAATCCCATCGTGCCCTTACTAAGAGGCATGTCTCTTGATTTAATTAATTAATTAATTATTAGTATTAATATTAATGATATTATTTATATATATATTATTATGTTATATTTATATTTTTTATATAACATTTTCTTCCCCTTAGAGAAGCTTTGTCCTCAAAGCCTAGAGAAGACAAGCCTTACGTCTGATTTTTTTCTTGAACCATTATCTCTAGATCCTTGCTTTTAGTATTTGTGACACTTGATGAAATGAGACGATATGAGTTACGAATTCCAAAGAAGAAATGTCGCATCATCGCTGATGTGGTCCATCCGAGATCTATCTTCACCGGAGCTATTTGATGGTTTTGTGGGCTAGTTCTTCTCATTTGTTGTTTAGTATGTTGATTTGATGTTCTTGCTTGTCTGACAACATAACTCTTCTGTGTATGTTCATTTTGACCCTATTGTTGGTCAAAATGACGTTTATAATTGGGGTGGCGATAAGGAGTTTTTGCTGTTTGTTTTTCTGCTGGATTGACTTCTTTTTGAAATGTGACGAAGACTGAATTTGTGTTTATTTTTTCTTCCTCAACTTGAATTTGTTTTCTGAAAAGTCTTGATGCTTCCTTCTGGATTTGCGCTACTTTGTTCTCCTGTAGATTGTTATTACTCTTAATCTTCTCAAACCTGTCATCTTGCGAATTTTTGTCCTCTTATAACTTCTCAATTTGTTCCTCTAGTTCTTGATTAAGATTTCTTAAGCATTGGTTTTCTTCCTCCTTTTCTAATATTCTTCCTTAGGGAAGTTCTGTCTTTCGACTATGTTTCAACTTCTTGATTTTTGTAAGTAATGTCTTGTTATGAATTCTTAGTCGAAATAGTTCTTTGGTATTGCTTGCTAAATTGTCGTTGATTTTCTTATTTTCTAGCTTGTGTGTTTTGTTGTCCGCCGAGATGCACACTGGCAACAGAAATCTTTCGAAAGTTGTCTCCTCACTACAAGTGGGAGAGGTGTGGCCTTAGGGGCAAGCAATGAGCCAGGTACTGTCACCTGAATCCCAGCTCCTCCGTTTAGGCAAACTCCTAACGAAGCCAAGGGGGGTAGTCCCTACAAAGAGTTGTCTATGGCTCTATGTTTTTTAAGTGTTTTTATGGTTGCGGATGCAGATGGGTGTTGTTTAGGAGTTTTTTATGAGATCATAGTTTTTGTAATGAATGAGATAAACACAAGATAAGAGCAATCCACGTTGCAGATACAAGATTGTAGATAAACAATATAATGAAGACTTGTATAATAAAATGGCATCCACAGATAGATAATAACTGAAACAGATTCCCAATGGACAAATGGCCTAGATTAATTAATATATGAAAGTTCAAAGTGACCAGTGCCAAATGGAGTCAAAATGTGTAGTGCTTGGGGATGCTGAAAATACAAGTCTCAGAATAATGTTGGTGAGAATGTTGTGCAATTATCTTGGTTGATTTTATAAGTTTTAGTGATCTTGATTATTAAGGCTAAAAAACAAGGTATTAGTCCAACCGGAAAAGTATACCTTTAGTGGCTCCCCTTGGTGACTTGACGGACTGCTCAGTATTCTAGGCTAGGTGTACAGTGGATTTAACAAGCAAGCTAGAACTCTATGACAATGGTGATTTCCGACGCCACCAGTAGGAATTTCCCCACTACTTGAGTATCTCTCGAAACAACATCGGTTCATTGGTTTATGGGGGTGAAGATTTTATTATGGTTATCACTTGTAAGATTAACAAATCCAATCACCGTTTTGAGTAAGAATCCAACTTTTTAGGGTTGGCAAAGCATACTTGGTGATGGAAAGCAACGAAATAAATTTTAGAAAGGGGATGTGAGTGGCAAATTTTAATTAAAGCATAGTGAACTTCTTCGATAGAGAGTGCTCTTTACTTTGTCTTATGACAAAGTTCAAGAGTCTTTGACTAATCTATATGCTGAATGCAGTAAAAGTGCAAAACAGATGCTCTCTGATAGAGAGTGCTCTTGACTTCGTCTTATGACAAAGTTCAAGAGTCTTGGTTCCTTTTAAAGATTTATAAATTTTAAACAAGAAAACACAAGTGAATAGCTCAAATAAATGATAAACAAATGCTTCAATAGTTAATGTACTACTTGCAAAATGAACTAATCTAGCAATTTAGTATTCTACAATAAAAATGAAGCTAAGCTACTTGCAAAAATAAACTAAGCTAAGGAAAGAAAAAAAAACTAAACTAACAATTAGTGTTCTAAGCACAAATGAAACTATTCTAAATACTTAAAGCAAATTTAAGCTAAGAACACACAAGACACTCTTCCCGCAAATGGGGAAGAAAAACTAACTATGGGAGGCTTTATCCCACTTAACCTTATTTTATTAATCAAGTACAAAATGAGGGGATTCAACCCTTAAAATGAAAATGCAACAAATGAAATGAAGCTAATGCCTTTTGAGGGCTTATACAAAGGAGAAAGATGAGTTTGGACTTTGAGTTTTGGATTTCCTTGGTATTTGTGAAGCTTTGTTCCTTGTTGGGTGTAATTGGCTTCTCTTCTTGAAATAATTCTTTGTTTTAGATCTAGCTCCTTGGGATCAAAACTTGCTTGTATCTAGCCTTTTGGTTCTCGTGTCCTTCAAATACCTACACAAGACAAGTCATCTCAAAGCACCCATTAGGCATTAGCTAAAAATCAATAAAAAAAAATGAAACTACCCTAGATTCTAAGATTGCAACAAGTAAGTAAATTCTAATGCCACTTTTTCAGAGGAATGTGATTGTGAGATCTACGAATGGAAAAAGCATACAATGGAAAGAGATCTAACTATTTAATCTTTTAGAATTGAGACAAAACTAACTCTTAACCAAACTTCAATTTCAAACCAAAGTTTTATGTGCCATGTAACTTGAAGAGGGTCGTAAGACTTATGGCCCACATGCCATGTCACTCTTTACTAATAAAATATTCAAATTTGACTTTGAAATTGACTTATCTAAATTTGGACTTTAGTACATTTTGTCCAATTTTAGCATTTAAAATGCCATCTTGATGCATTTTTAGCCAAATACTGCCTCACGGGGTGCTCCGGCTGTCCGACTGATGGTGAAAGTGTACCCTAGGGTAAAGACGCTGCTTTGGGCTTAAAAATGAGCCCAATCATGCCAAAAACGGACTTCGGATCATACTTTTTTTACATTTTGAATTTTTCCAATTAAACCATTAAAAAATGGCTTAAAAAACGGAAAAATCTCTTTTTCTCGGAATCAAACGAAACTCTAAGGGGACCTAGTACATGTTCATACGAGTCAATCGGAATGCCTAGCATGTTGAAAAAACACTGACACGATGGCTCTAATAACCTCCTAAGGCCGAAACACCAAGACAATTACCCCAGCTTTGGAGGTGTGAGTGAAAAACTCAGAAATTATTAGTCGCTTGTTCAACAACCAATAATAACCAAGGGAAAAAACACTCTGGGCTAGTCGGCTTGATGCTTAAGTCCGGGAAGCCAGCCTTTTATAAAAATTTAAATGCTAGGACATTTTTTACAATTTCCCCAAGGGGAAATGAACATGTATTTACAAAAAATAAAAAGTTTAGCCCTGTTGTTTGCCAATTGCACACCAGCAGCAGAAATCTTCCGAAAGTTGTCTCCTCACTTGAGAAAGTGGGAGAGGTGTGACCTTGGGGGCAAGCACAGAGCCAGGTACTGTCACTTACTCTTAGCTCCTCCGTTTAGGCTAACTCCTAACGAAGCCAAGGGGGGTGGTCCCTAACAAAGAGTTTTGAAGGCTCAATGTTTTTAAGTAAATTTTATGAAAGTGATGCGAACGGGTGTTTATTAGGAGTTTGTTATGATGAACGAAGATTGCAATTTTTATAATTGAAAAATAAACACAAGACAAAAATCAATCCATGTTGTTATCACCAGATTAAAAGATAAACAATATAATGAGAGCTCGTGAAATAAGATAGCATTCATAGATAAAGATCTTACTTGAAAAAACCAAAGGACAAATGGTCCAGATCAATAATAATGCATAAGATTTTAAAACCAACTAGTGCCTTATGGAGTCAAATATTTGAGATGCTTGGGAATACTGAAAATACAAGTCTCAAAATAGTGCTAGTGAAAGTGTTTTGCGATTGTTCTTGGTTTATTTTAAAGTGTTTTAGTGGTCTTGTTTATTATGGCTCATGAAAAGGTATCAAAAGACCAACCAGGAAGCGTTCCAAGTTATTCCGTTCGACACATGTCGGCCCGTCCAGTATCCCAGGTTGGTATCCTGCGGATTGACCAGCTAGCCGAGACTCTAAGACAACAGGGAGTTCTGGCGCTTTTACTAAGAATGACTTTGAATACTTTCGGAAACGCCGGTGCATTGGTTATGGGGGTAAAAATTTATTACGTTGTTACTTGAGAGATTATCAAATCCGCTCACCGTTCTGAGTACGAGCCCAACTATGAAAGTCGACAGAGCATACTAGGTGAGGGATAGCAACGAAGTAAATTAATTAAGGGGAAAATGTGAGTTGCAAATTTTATTAGAACACAATTAAACTCTCCGACAGAGAGCGCTCTTGACTTTGTCTTATGACAAAAGTTCAAGAGTCTTAGTTACTCTATATGCCTAAATGCAAGGATGATGCAAGACTATTATGCTCTCTGACAGAGAGTGCTCTTGACTTGGTTTTCGGCAAGTTCAAGAGACTTAGATTTAAATTAACAAGTTAAAGAGCAAAAATGCATGAATTAAAGAATAACCACAAACCCTCCGACAAAGAGCACTCTTGATCCACCTGACGGTGAGATTCAAGATATTTTAGTTCTTTTTTACTTTTGCAATTTATATTAAATGAAAGAAAGCTCTAAAATAAAGTTAAACAAAAACAAGAAGCTTTTTTCTTTTGACTTTTTATGAAAGCAAAAAACAAACTTTTCCAGAATTTGACACTAACCTTTCCTATTCTATTCTAACCAATTATTCTACAATCATAAAACAAAGCAAATTGCAAACATGAAAAACGGACGATACAGGCTTCCCCCAAATGGAAGAAGTGGGGTGTGGGAGCCTTTATCCCACTTGCTCTTTATTAATTTTTACAATGCCTTTGATGTTGGGATTCTTTTCTGATCTTGAAAGGCCTTCAATGCAATCCGGAGAAAGGGGGATGAAGAAGGGGGAATTAGGAGTGCTTTTTGGAGCTTGAAATTTCAAATTTTCGCCAGCACTTCCGCTTAACCTATCATGAAAAGTGAAAAACCAGCGAGCTAATTTCCTGTAAAACAGTGGATTAGACAATAAAATACACTAAAATTTACAGTTAGTACTTGTGCAAAGATAGAGTTTTTTATGCTACTTCAAGTACTAAAACTAAGCAAAGCTAGATCTAAGCTTTCGTGAGATAAACTTTTTAGCAAAGGAAGTTGTTAGATCTATATAACAAGAGATAGAAAAGACAAGATTTAACACTTAGATCTATTTGTTATGAAACAAAACTAAAGTAACCGGAAAGCAAGAATTTTCTTTTTAAGTTTGAGGATGGATAAGAAAAACTTCAAGCCCAAGTTTGAGTAAATTTGAGCGTGGAGGGAACCTGTGGGACAAGAAACATTAGAAAAATTATATTTGAAGAGAGATCAGATGCAACTGAGCTCCGATCTCTACTTTACGCTGGGTGATCTGCAAAACTAAAATACCCTTCAAGCAAGTGATTAGATCTAGTATGTATAAACCAAACAAGAACTGAAAAGCATGAGTACAACTGAATACAATATGCAATTCTTAGATCGTGTATAGCTTCACATAAGCAAGCAAGTTGAAACTTCAAATGCCTACTCTATGGATTAGATTATAACCTTCTAAGCTAGATAACATAGCATGCATGAATAATAAAATAACTACACAGATATCACCTTGGTTATAAGCCAAATATTCACCATGAAAGTTCTTGCACCATCAAATTGTCCTCCAAAGACTCAACTTTATTCATAACATAGATAAGAAATTACAACCATACGGGCAGAGGTCCTCTGCAAATCCATCCACGTTGTAGAGCTAAAAAAAGCCTCTACTTATACAAAATATGAAGGCTAAAACCCTAAAACCAAACTCCATGAAAAGAGGGCACAATCCCCATGATTTAGCAACTCGACACAATGATGTGAAGTCCAAACCTAGGTTAAGGTAGGCGTGAGTGAGGGGTGGCCTCCACGTAGGCAAGGCGCCCCAACTCCCAACCCTAAACCCAACCTTCCATCAAGTAGGAGCTCTCCACGTGTGCTAGCGTGAGCATAAGGGAGAAAACATGAGGTTTGAAAAAGAGCACACGTGAATGTGAAGGAGACACATGAGAGCTTTGAAGTAGATGCAAGTGAGTGTGATGGGAGCCAAACCCTTAGGGTTAGCACAAATTATGGAAAGCACTCAACTCTCCACCTCGAACACAACACCAAACCAATAACCACTCCCTTTTGTCCCATCAAATCCGAATCATTTTCCTTTTTGCTACCCATGTTTCTCTAAGGAAGCCTCTTCAGATCACCCTATCGTCAGTTGCACCTTCCTTAGCGATCCGAATTTAGGGAAACCCCCCTAGAGTTGGAGAAGAGCCAGCCTGAAGCGAGGAGAGAGGGGTGTGGTGACATTGGCCTCTCGAGAGAGAGTTGTCACCGGGCCGGTGCGCCTGCAGTTTGGGCTTTCAGCACTTGCGTGCCAATTTCGGGCGACAACAAGCCCAAAACTGGCTAACTCTGGAGCACACTGAACTTCTGAACTTTGGTGATGAGCATTCATCATGCTCGCTAACTGGCGGCTCAATAGGAAGTTCAACTATTGTACAAAATAATTGGTAATACATTTTCTTAATGTTGTCATACTTTTGCTGGAGTTTTTCTTGTTGTTGCTGATGTTGACATATCGTTGAATCTTGATCTTCTAGCTTCTTCTGTGCTTGCGCTAATTCGCTATCTTTGTCCTTGACGAGCTTGTTTAAGCGCTTTATGTCTTCTTCAAAGTCGTTATCGTTTCTATATGGTGACTTTTCGTCATTCTTTGACTTTTTGATTTGGTCTTCTAGGTTTGATTATGACTTTCCAAATGTGATATTTTCTCATTCCTATCTAATAACATTTTTTCGAAACCGTCATTATTTTTTTCCAAACTTTGATTTTGGATTTCTAAGGTATGATTCTTTTGCTCTTGAAGTATTTAAACCAATTGTTGTTTATCAATCTCGCATTGGTCACTTTGTAATGTTCTAACTAAGCCACTACTGCTTGTAATTGCATCTGCAATTCTGATTTGGTAAGCGTCATAGCTACGATTTTTTTTGTTACGATTAATCTGGTCGTCCTCACTTGATTCTTTTTTTTCAAACTAATTATTATTCCCAATAGTAATTGTTGACCACCTAACCAACTAGATGGCCAACCATGTACCATGTGCATTGAAGATGACAAAGAAATACCTAATAAAGTTTTTTCAAGCAAGGCAACTCTTCTTCTTATCTTTTGTCCATGAAATTTTTGCATCCCTGCGGGAGATATTGTAACGATATGTCAGCATGAGGGTCTTGTTTTTTGTATAACTTAGTTTGCTAGGACTTTTTCATTAGAGAAGTCCTTTCATCGAGTGTTTTTTTCTTTGGATAATTAAAATTTCTTTCGAGTGATTTTAATTATCCGAGTTTTTCACTCAAAAATACCTCCAAAGTGGTGAAAGGCGTTCTAATGATCGAGTCCATGGGGTGACTAAGTCCTAGGAATGTTTTATGTAACCATACTAGACACCATAGTAGCATAATTCGTCCGTGTTGGACTTTCTTGTACGAAAATTCAGAGGGAGTTCGAAAATCGTCGAATATTCGGCATAATACGGATACGATAAATTTGCCTATATTTTTGGCACATGTTATAAAATAAGAATTATTTCAATTTTATTGTTTTATTTTAAATTTTTCCATAATCCATTTAAAATTAGTTTTAATTTTAAAAGTTTAAAGCTTTAAAATTTATAATATATATTTCGTTTTATATTTTAGTAATAAATATCAAATATTATATTAGTTTTATTTTAGTTTTATTTTGTAATATAAAGTTTAGTAACTAGTTATAATATTAGATTTTAGTTAGGGTAATATTTTTTGGAATATAATATTAGAAATTGGTTTTATTGTCTTATAATTTAATTTTTTCATTTTAATTATTCAATATTTTTATAATTAAATTTATAAATACATTATTAGATAAATTCTAGCCCCTCTTGGCCACTATATATAAACGTTTTAAAGTTTTTATTTTATTTTTTGCGATGGGAGGTATAAAATATAGACTGTATATGATGGGCAAAAAGGCCCTTGCCCGTCAAATTCCAACACTTCATGTAAATATTGAGTAGTTTATGTGTATTTTAAGATTTTTTAAACTTTGAATAATAAGTTTTTTAAATTTATAAGCAACCTACTCACGTATTTCTTTCGTACTAGATTTTTTGGTTACGTATTTTTCCCGTATCGAATCGTATTCGAATCCGTATTCGTACTCAAATTATGCTACTATGCTAGACACTATCTAGAGTCTTGCAGAATTTCATTAGGTTTTACCTAGGATTTTTTAATTTTTGGTGATTAAAAATGGTCACTCAAGATAATTTGTTGTAATGTAAAAGAGGGTTAGTTGGTCATTTTTAATGTTGTATAGGGGTATGGGTACTCAAGACAAATGGCATGAGTCCCCCTACACCCTTGGGAAAAGTTTGAAGTTATTTGAACAAGTTTTGCTAAGGTTTTGGTCACATTTGCCAAAGTCAGTCAAGGAAATCAAGGAAATTGGCAATTAATTAGAGAGCCAAATTTTGGAAAAGTGACTAGTCACTTGGGGTGGCCAAGTAAAGGTTCTAATGTTTATATTAGGTTCCTAAGATAAATTTAAGACCCGAAGGCTCCCCCGCAAGCAAGCATGTAACAAGTTTTGAGTTGCCCAGTCTAGGGGGGTGCCCCCTTCTCTCTTTGATTGGTTGGGTGAGCTAAAGTCAATGGGAAGGGCCCCACTATGGTGGCTTCCACCCCATTTGACATAGCAATAAGGTTAAATGCATTAAAAGGGGGGTTTCTCTCTCCATATTTGAGATTTCAAACGATGGTTTTTTCCTCCTTGAGCAAATTCGCTCCCCTCTCTCCCTTGTGACATTTGTCTAACAAGCAAAGAGCCTCTCTCTTTCATTTTTCCTATTTAAAGAGGCTTCCCCTCCTCATTTGGGGACAATCTCTCATGCTCTCACTCTCTTGCTTCCATTTTGCTCTCATTCTTTGAGATTACTGTAATTTCCAGCCATTGGGCATTTTTAATAAAAGCTTTGGAGGAGATCTTGTGTTGTTTGGTGGTGACTTGCTCTCGTTTTCTCAAGTTTTTTCAAGTACAATTGAGGCCAAAGAGACAAACTGTTTTGCGTTGGTAAGATCTTAGTTTGTGTAGATCTTATGAGTTTTTCTCTCTTGCATTCATGAACTTGAAACATTTCTTTGTTGAATAGTTTGATTTCTTTAATCATTGTGACAGTCTCACTTCTCTTTGTGTTTGTTTAGCTTATCTTTCAAGTTGCAGGTTATCCGGATTGAAAAGTGGGATTCTTTGGTTAGATGCCCCACTTCTTCAACCATTTGAAGAGCAAAGAACGTGACTAACTCCTTACTTTAGAAAAAAAATTCTGCATTTTTTTATTATTATCTCTATTTGCATCTTCAAGTCTAGTTTAAATATTCATTTTACAAGTTATTTGAAGCCATTGATTCTATGATTTTTATTACATATCTTGAGCAAATTTTTACACTTGTATGCAAGGTGTCCCAAATTGATTTTGGGCATCTTTTACCATTTTTGCTTGCTGTTTTTATACAGGTTTAGGGTTTTACAAGAGGAAACTTTGTCAAAATTTGGGCAGAAAATATTGCAAAGAACCCCCAAGGGTCACCACTTCAAAACCCATTGCCTCAAAGTGGTCAAATCCTCATTCTATTTCTCATTCTTTTATCTAAAGGTGCTGAAATTTCTGTCATTGTAACAAGTCCAAGAGAGTCTCTTGGATTTGATTCTTTGTTTGATTTTCAAAGTTATACTTGAGGTATATATTTTTGCCATCCCTTGCATGCAAAAGATGTAGGGCTTTCCCACCCTTGCATTGCAAAGTGAAGACGGGCTAGGGCTTTTTTTTTTGGTAAGCTGCACAGTTCTATTAAAATATAACGACATAATATACAAAATTAACCCTGACCAGAGGAGGTCTTAGGAGGTGAAGCCACCACCCTAGCCTCTCAAAAACTGAGGGCCATCTATGAAAACCAGAGATGAAATTGTTCATGATAATAAAACTAGCCGAGTACCGAGTCTTAGACAACATGACAGACATAGACATAGTTACATGGTTTAAATTTAAAAACAGACAGAGATATAGACCGACTTGACAACTATTTGTTAAAAAACCTCAAACGATAAGTCGTTTTTGCAGATGTTGAGAGCATTCTTCAGGACGGAGGATTTTCCTCAATGATGGGGCAAGCCCACTGTTCTTCCTGCAACGGGCTGGACGTGTTGGTAGCGGCCTTAGGAGCAAGTTGCAGCGGTTGTTGCTGCTGTTTTGGCTTTTGGCCAATCATGTTCTTCAGTCGTTTGAAGAGCGGCTCCATCGTTCAAGGGACGGGAAAAGGCGATGCCTGTGGAGCCGCTATCGTGCAACCTGTAGCACTCCCACTGCCACCACCCCCATAACCTACATGCACAATGCCCCCTTTCGCACTTCCACTACCACCTCCTCCTAGTCCACTGCCACTTTCTCCCAGACCGCCATGCCTTGTGATGCCAACCGTGCCCTTCCATGCGAACGTATTATCCAGGGCCATGAGTTGGGAGTCAATTTTAGCCATTCTGGTTTTCATGGCGAGGACAGAGTCATGGGCATCGGACCAGTTGCTGAGCATGTCCTCGACAAGATTATAAAACATATTTTTAATGAGTCAGCAATGGTTTACCTGGCTTCCTCCCTGACCGGAAGCGAGCTTCTGGTTCAGGACCCGAGCCTCCCAGTCTTCAACGAGAATGCGGACCTGTGGAGAGATATGGTTTTCATAGTCCGCAGTGACTTGCAGACTGCATCCACATTGAGCTTTGATCTTGCCCGAGCTAGCTCGCCGCGACGTTCCCCTCTGTCTCAACATGATAACCAGGCTAAACCTCGCCTTACTGAAACTTGCAGGCTGTGCACTGTAGAGAAATCCCAGCCAAATAGAGGCGCCACCTTGAGGCAGAGGCCAAACTTCCAGGCGTTCAAAAACCCAGAATTGCTCAGGGCTGAGCGTAACTGTGCACTGCAGAGAAACCCCGGCCAAACAGAGGCGCCACTTTGAGGCAAAGGCCAAACTTCTAGATGTTCTAAAAACCCAGAAATGCTTAGAGCCGAGCGTAACCTAGCGAGGATGGTGAAATAATTCTCCATGTCGCACATATCGTCCGTCTGCCCTGCCACAATAACTTCACGCATTGAATAAACCTGTGCGGCCATGAAAGCTAGGAGGAGTACAAGGTGTCGCCAACCCTCGTTGCAGGTTCTGAAGACATATGCAGATCATCCCCCACGCTCGAGGAGTTTCGAAGGATTTGGGAGCTCATGATGGACATCCCAGGCACATGCTACTCGCCACACGGCGGTTGCACAGGTCGAGGCGTGGCACGCCGCTGCGCCTCTAAGTTGTCGCTCGGATTCGGGAGAGGGTCTAGGGCTTGTTATTTTCCATTATTTACTTTTAATTGTTTGCCCCATCTCTTCTTTAAGAAGATAGTTGTGTGGCTAGGTTCGTATTTGTTATTCTTTGAAATTTGTCATCCATTGTGTTACCATCAAATTGGTAACATGTTTCTCAGAGTACCAAAGGTCCAGTCCTGGGAACAATTTTCAAGTGTCTAGTCAATATCCCATTAAGATGAATAGTTTGTATGATATTAATCACAATGATGGTGCAGGTGGCATCTTTCCCATGGCCAAGAGGGCAGATCCTTTTGCCACTATCTCTTCAAGAAACAAGAATACAACAAGGGATCGTTACAATGAGCAATTTGCTAATGTGCAGGATGGTGTTAATCTGAGGAGGTGTTTAATTCACAATACCCATAATCAGGTGACAACACAGTTGTCTGCATACAGAGACAGGCCATTATCACAAAATGGACGTCGGATGTCATGTGACATACTAGATTGTTATGTTGACTCAGATACAGGCGATGAATCTTCCATTGTTTCTGATGAATCTGCCATTGTTTCTGAAAGCATCAACCCATAAAAAGATTCTCCATCCCCAATACATGTAAAAATGCATAGTAGGGAAATTGTTAAAGCAGGTAACAATGGACAAAAGCAGGACTTATTTGAGGCAACAAGGCAAGATACTAGCAAGGTATATAACGGCGAAAATGGCAATTCTGGAAAGCTGAGGTCTAAGGAAGAAACTAATGATTTCCATCCACTGAGAGATGAGGAAAAACTTCATGAGACATGCAATTATGATGAACAAGGCCTTGTTTATGAAAAAAGCTTACATTATCAGTTCTATCGATGGGGCATCTTATAAACTACCACAGCTGATTGAGGAAGCCACAAAATCAAGCCCAAAAGTTTTCAAGCACAGTCCATCTTCTTTCATTGGTATGTTACATTGTCGGGATAGGCCTTCATCATTTGTCATCTTGACAATGATGGTTTACACATGCGACTACAGTTCGTGATTCCAAACATGCCCGTGAAAGAGAATTTCTTAGAGCTATTCTTACATGTGTTGTAGGAGCGTGAAAGGATCTTATTCCAGTGGGAAGAGCACAGGAGTCACAGTCACAACATCTTTATCGGCTTCAATCAGCCCCAGGTTTGCGTTTGCTGCAACGTGGAGGTCATTGGCCGCCGAGGGGTGTGAGCACAAGCTTTACGCCAAATAGAAAGCATGAATCGGGCACCCAATTTCCTGCAGCATTCACCCTGATGGAAAGAGTATTAGCTGGTTTTGACAACAGTAAGAATTTTTTCATGCTAATTTCAACAAGGCAAGCGAGCTGTGATAGCTGCACCGATGGCTTCTTTGGAAAATCTAAGGGAATCAGACTTGGCGTAAATTGATATCCCTGTCACCAAGGATGATGAGAACGCTGCCGAGTTAGAACTGATGATGGTCACGCTTGTTCAAGACGCCGAGGGGTTCCACACTCTCTTGTTGGCAGCTGGGTCTTGGAGTTTAGATCCACGGGTAATTTGTCACTTAAACTTCTTAGCGGCCGATGGTTGTATACAACATCTGGGAGTGGAGAATTTAATTCACGTACGTAGCAGCTAATTAGTGAAAACGTTGACACGCAGGCGGTTCTGCGAGTTAGGTAGTCACTGGGGTATCGTGGCAATTTTAGTGACTAGTCAAAGTGTGGGTCCTTTTTAATAAACTGTTTCTGCTTTTATATATGGGCTAGTTTGAGTGGGCTTTCTGTAAATAAAGTGATAGTTACACTTTAGTAGGAGTTACTTTGATAAAGTTTGGTTAGTGATTCCATTAGAGATAAAAGTGGATCTATGATTCACTTTATAGATCTTTTTCTCATTTATTATTTTCTTTAGAGGAGAGCCTTTTTTGGCCTATAAAGAGCATGGATCTTTCATTTTAAAAGATGGAAAAGTTGGTTGGGAGGATTTTTCCTGAGAGTTGAATAAAGAAAAAGTCATGTTGGTTTTTTCGGACATATATTGGGCATCTCTGTCATGGTTTTTCTATTTTTCATAAGTTATAGACTAGACTTAGCATAGAAGGCTATAATCTAGCCCATTGGGCAATCATTTGCAGTTGTCAACTTGATTATCGACGTTACGTTTTTGAAGGTCTTAGGAGTAATGGATAGTAGTCAATTATACTTCCATTCTCCTTGCCTTCGATTATGGAACGTACCAGCTTAGTCTCGCTTCTATGAACCACAAGGCCTCCTTGAGTCCCCTTTAGACCCCATCCTCCCTTCTGGTACTGGCATTGGTCTTCCCTCGAGGTATGATCCTCCCTTCCCCTTCTGTCCATCAAGTACAATCCTTTTCCTTTTTGTTACAAATGTTTCTCTAAGGAAGCCTCTTCAGATCACCTTACCCTTCGCTGCATCTGCCTTAGAGATCCTACCTTAGGGAAACTCCCCTAGAGTTGGAGAAGAGCCAACCTGAAGCGAGGAGAGAGGGGTGTGGCGACATTGGCCTCTCTCTTGAGAGTTGTCACTGGGCCGACGTGCCCACATTTTGGGCTTCAGCACTCGTGTGCCAGTTTTGGGCGACAACATTTTGGCGTCGTTGCCAGAGACGAAGTCCTGTTCCTGGATTTTGAAGACTATGCTTCATTGACATTTGTGGGAGTTTACATTGCAGATTTTTCTTCTCACATGGCGACTCCACAAAGGGACAGAGCCCTTGTCCTTTTGCAGATCTAAAGATCCTATTGGGTGTGTTGTCCGCCGATTGCACACCAGCAATAGAAATCAATTGAAAGCTGTCTCCTCACTTGAGAAAGTGGGAGAGGTGTGACCTTGGGGGCAAGCACAGAGCTAGGTACTGTCACCTACTCCTAGCTCCTCCGTTTAGGCTAACTCCTAACGAAGCCAAGGGGGGTAGTCCCTATAAAAGAGTTTTCTAAGGCTCTTAAGGTTGTTAAAGTGTTTTAAGGTTACAGATGCGGATGGGTTTTGTTTAGGAGTTTATTATGATTAGAGGTGTTTGTTTATTATGAGAATGACAATTAATCAAAAGCAATCCACGTTGCTAACAAGAGATTACACAGATGAGCAAAGATTCCAGACTTTTAACCAAGCATTCAAATATAACAATTAAAATGAACAATGGACAATTGATCAAGATAGATAATTATTCAAATATAACCAAGGACGAGTGCCTTATGGAGTCAATGAAATGCGTGAATAAAGTGAAAAGTCTAGGAATTGAGCTGGTGAGTATTAGATTGTGCGAGTGCTCTTGGTAGGTTTTAAAGATTTTAATGGTGATCTTGCTTAAGGAGTCTGGATATCCTAACCGGAAATACCTTCAGTGGCTCCGTTCGAAGACATGACGGACCTATCTGGGATCACAACTAGGTGTTCAATAACTTAACCAACTGTGCCCAGATTGGGTTTCTCGGCGCCCACACTTGGAATTTGCCCACTTGCCTCAGTATTTAATCGAAACAACGCTGGTGCGTTGGTTATGGGGTAAATATTTTATTATGTTTCTCTTGTGCGAATTTAACAAGTTCGTTCACTGTTCTGAGTACGAGCCCAACCCGAAAGTTGGCAAAGCATACTAGGTGAAGGATGATCAACGAAGTTTTTTGATTAGAGGGGTATGTGTGTTGAAAGTTTCATTAAGTTAATTAATTAAACTCTCCGATAGAGAGCGCTCTTGACCTTGTCTTATGACAGAGGTGTTGATGAATTTGTCATTGATGCCAACATGGACTTGCAGTGGCCCCACGAGATGTCATTGATGCCACCAAGTCCCACCTGCAGTGCCTTGATCCCTTACAAAGTGGGTTTGTGCCTTGAAGCACCTTGTACCTAGTTGACAAGGTCCCTGTACCCACAAGCTTGGATTTTGATGCCACCACTTTGCTGAAGATGTTGAAGACCTTGCTGATGATGCTAAAGACCTGTTGCTGCCTAATTCACACTTTAAGATGCAGGAAAGTCACAACCTGCTATGTGTGTCCTTGGGGGCAAGGGAGAGCTGGGGACCACTGTCACCACAGTCCACAACTCCTCCGTTTAGGCAAGATCCCAACAGAGCCAAGGGGGGTAGTCCCTATAGAAACGCTAAGTTCCAGATTTATTAATTAATTATAATTTAATTAAAGGGATCTTTTATTAAGACTGAGGCTAAGGTTCTGAGAGATGACAATCAGAGTGATGCAATATGCAAGATTTAAATGACAGTCAACCTTTTACTTTAAACCAGTGCCTAAATAATGGAGTCAAAAGATAGATTACGGCTTTATAACTAAATAAATTTGAGATTTAATCTACAGCTTCGGTGTTTTAAAACAATAAGGAACCAAAACATTAAACAATATACAGATGATTTACCAATATGATCAATGAACCATATTTATAATATGGCAGACAAATGCTGTGAGTGAAGATTATTAAACCAACAGTAAATTTAGAAACGGAAAAGACTTTAAGCAGTTAAGCATTCACCACATAGCAATTGTATAGCTGAAAATAAATGTAACTGAAAAGGTAAATAAAACTGAAAGTAAAGAATTGTAGTGCAATGCTGGAGTGAAAGCGTGCTGAAATAAAAGATTGTTGTGAAACCGGTTTTGCAATGTCTCTTGGTTTATTTTAGTTAATTTTATTAAAGTTTTTCTTGTTGAAGTTAAGTTTTGGAACCGGTGGTGTGACTACCCCGGTCTAGTTCTTCTCAAGTCGAAGAGGGAGTGCTGTTGCACTCAACAAAGTGGGAACAAAACCCACCCGTAGCTCACAGGTCAAACCCCAATGGCCTGGTGCTCAACAAGGAGGACGTCAAAGCGCCTAGAGACCCCCCATGGTCTACTACCCCAAGTCGCCTCCGAGGTCACTGTTTTTAATCAACCGGAAAATTACTAGATGGATGCCTATTGAACTAAGACTTCCCTGTCCCCTGGTCGTATCTCGGAGTACCTCGAAGGGTGATAACCGAGTAGAGGAGCAAGATATGGGAAGTTATTGTTGGTAAGTTTTAGGAATAAATTTTATATGGGTGATTAACATGCAAGGTTTATTTTAAAGCGGTCAACAAGATCAACCAAGCTATATCCCTTATGGGAGATGCCGGTATTTGATCTTGGACTTGGAAAATAAAATGTGTGGATTGTAGTACAAGAAAAGAAAGTTATTTTAATTACCTAAGCCCCCACTTCTCCTGTTTTTCATATCCAGCTTGAAGTTCCTAAAGGGAGATGACAAGCGGATAGAGGATACACAGATTTAATGGGTTGTATGATTACTTTTTAACAGAAAAATAAAATTGCATAAACAAAAATCTGAAACAACTATTATCCTACTTCCTACTCTACTTCCTAATCTATTTGTTGTAGATTACAAGTTGTTACAAAACTTTACAGAATACCCCAAGAGAAACTCTCGTTGGGGTTTACAATAATCAGAAAAAATATGAAAGAGAGGTGGGGGTTTGAACCCCTTTTGAACCGGTTGAAGGTTGAGGGAATCCTGGGCCTATTCGGGCAGCAACTCTCCTCCACTTGTGCATAACCTGTCATAAACCAGCAAGCTATTCTTCGCTGGAAATCACAGAAAACACTAAAGAATTTGTTAGAAAAATTAGTACAAAAATTTACAAATTTACAGAAAAATCTGAATGTAAAATATGGCAGAAATATGAGATTTAGAGGGCTGGAAAATGAGTTTCTAGCCACCTAAACAATGTTTAAATAGCAGGAATAAAAGGCTAAACTAATATATAATAGGTGGGGGCCCTAAAACAAGGGTTATATTCACTATACAGTGAATAAAACCCTTTTTCAGGAAGGCTGAAAGTTAATGGCCGAATTTAAAAATTGCTGAAACGAAGCCCTTGGAGAGATCTCCTTGCTTGGACAACCTGCAAATAAATCTAGATCTGCAAAATCGTAAACCTAGTGATGAATGTCTAACAGTTCCTGCAAAATACTTTGAAAGAAAAATGTTAAAACATTCATAAAAGAGAATAAAAACACTTTTACTCTCTAATCTCTCCACAAAACACTTTGTGGAGAGCTAACTAGAATATTACAAAAAATGCAAACTAGAAAAAATACATGTTACCTCACAAGAAATGGATCATGAAACAATTGCAGCACAATGTCCCTCCAAAGAATTCTTCTATTAAATGGCCCAACTAGGGCAAAGCTTCAATACAAATATGTGGCTAGAAAATATGAGAGAGTAAGAAGAAATTTCCGGCAGCATAACAATAGCATGAGAGATCCTTTAGTGAGGGAGTGAGACCCTCATTATATAGTTGAGGCAAACCCCAACCCCTTGAAGATAAACGGCAGAGTTTAGATCTAGATCTAGGGTTTAATCTCCACCATTAGATCTAGCTATTTGACCTTCCATTCTTCTCAATCAATCCACACCCTTAGATTAATTTTTAATCAATGGCTTAGAAGCTTAATCCATGTCTTAATACATCCTCACCCTTAGATCTAGGTTAAAACTCATCCAAGGGTTAAGAGTGGAGCATAACCCCCTCTATATTTGTCTTTGACCAAAACGTGGGCCCAAATGTGGCCGCCCTCCTCCAAAAATGGCGCCACCTCTAGATTTAGTAGCACCCTCTATACAAGCTTTAGCGCCCTCTAAACATGTGACATCCTCCACATATGGTGGCGCCTCCATTTATAAGCTAGCGCTCCTCTTATTATAGTGCCTCCAAATATGGTAAACGTTTTGGATTTGGACGTGGGTCCTCCTTTAAAGTTAGCGCCTCCTCTAAAATGGCGCCCCATTAAAATGTGACGCCCTCCAAATATATTAGCACCACCTCTATAATAGTATGACGCCCCTCTCCAATTTAGTGGAGATTCTTTACTATATTGCGTCCTCCTCCATATGTAGTAGTGCCTTCATCTTTAGCATTGGAGGCTTCCCTTTAGGTTGACGCCTCTTTATTTGGTAGAGGTTTTACCCTAGCGCCCCCACTTTAGAAGTATTCTCCATTTTAGCATATGACGCCTCCATTTTAATGTGACGTCCTCCATTATAGTGAGGATTTTCCATTTAGCGGCCCCTTTGGAGACCTTTTAGCTCGAGCTTGATCTCTTTAGTGAGGGTTTTGGCTTTGACTTTAGACTTTTGCTCCCATAAAAATTTTTAACCTTAGACTTAGGCTAAAAATTAATTCACCTTAGATTTAATTTTTTAATTTAATTTTTAAATTTTCCCAATTTTGACTTAGGAAAAATTAAAAAATAACTTGAAAAATTAATATCTAGGCCATGGGGGGGTGGAAAACTTTGGAATAAATTTTCCTAGGCTTAGGAACCCCCAAACCAAATAACCATGGCATTTTTTGATTTTTTACTTCAAAATAAAAAAATGTGAATTTTGACTTAGGGAAATTAATCAATTCCCTAGGAAAAATAGACCCTGCTTAAACAAAAATGGTCTATCTCCTCAACCACCTGTCAGAACGACATGGGACTTGAAGCAGTGGCTTAGGGGGTTTCATAGCAATTTACTTTGCATTCATAGCCCCTATTACAAAATGCCATGCTTGAGCAATTACATTATTACATCAAAAACTGAGTTAATTAATCACCAAGGGGTGAAATTAATTAACCAGAAAAAATAAATAAAAATACAACAATACAACGAAACTCCGCAAGACTCTATACAAATGTCTAGCATGGTCATGAATCACTCTTTGAAGCCTTAGCCACCTCATGGACTTGATTGGTAGAACGCCCGTCACCACTTTGGAGGATTTTGAGTGAAAACCAAACCGATTAAACTCGTTTACACAACAAGATCAATTGGAAAGGGAAAAACACTCGATGAGGGGACTTCCCTAACAACCAGTTCCATGGTGTGGCATCCGTATCATATGATCCACACTAGCACATAAATTTATATTAATTTTCCCATGCAGGGGAGCGGACATTTCGTTTTACAAAGGGGCAATAGCCCTGCAGAAGTGAAAAATCCTCAGATTTTTCCTAGGTACAACTTGTACAATTATGTACATCCTCATGTACATGGAGTTGCCACCTAGTCGAAATAGGTGGGCAACAAGACCCTAGAGATGGTCTTGAAGCCTTGGTAGACGTTAGAGAAGCCCATGAAGACTTGGAACCCTTGATGAAGACCCTGATGTCCTTGCCAAGATCATGGAGCCCACTACTGGCACTTGATATGGTTAGATGGCATGATGAGCCCTGATGGAGATGATAATTCTTGAAATCGTCCTAAGTGCATATGGAATATCTTGCACCCACTTATATGATGGATGGCCATGAACCTACATGAAGCTCTTGATGTCATAAAAGTACGTGAAGAAGCCATCTAGAAGAATTCAAGTCATTTCATGACGGCCTGCACAAATTGAAGAAACTATGAGTGAAGGACCTTGTCAATGCAAGCAAGACCCTCATAAGATGATAGCCCTTGTCACGCCCTTTCCAACGGTAGGTGGCACGTCATGTGGTTCCTCATGGTTGACGAGATATTAATTTTTGAAGATGACAAGACAAATCTAAACCATCTTGTAGGGGCAGCCGACCAAACAAAAGAATTGTTTTTAAATTAGAATTAAAATAAATAAATAAATAAATAAAATTGACATGTTGGCCCAATTAAAATTCATGAAAAATGCATATAAATAGACCAACGCCCTCACTCATTTTATGTGTGACAATTTTGGATTAGCTCTGCAATTTCGGAGGTCTCTGAGGCAGCCGCGGGTGAAGGAGCAGACTGAGGCAAATTTCAGTGGAATAACAGAGCTCTGAATTCGTTGACTGAGATTCGGGTAGCAGCAGAGAAGGAACAGTCACTGTTGAAATTTCGGAGCGTTTCCACAGTCTTGAAAGCAGTCCCGAATTTACAGTAGGGCAACAGTCCGAGTTTTTTTTTGGGGGTGTTTTACAGCAGTCTATGTCTTTCCTTTTTAACATCTTTTACAGCAGTCCTTTTGGACTTGCTTGGGGTAAATCCAACGAAGGTGAAATGTTGCAGACTGAGGCTAAAAATTTGCAGACCTAAAACAGTCCGAAAATTGCTGTTTAACTGAGGAAAGAAACTTGTGGAGCAGTCTTTGTCCTCAGGCAATTTTTGGGAGACCTTTTCTTATTTTTTTTTGGGAGATCTTTTCTTATCTTTTCACAAGAGGATACCAGTGCAAGTGTTGAAGACTCTCAAGCTGCTACAGCAGCACGCAGGGGTGATCTAGGGCTTTGCTGAGGCTCCTGAAATTTTTACAATAGCAGCTAAGTATATACGGTCACAGTGGGTTTCCAGCTTTTCTGTTTGAAGGTGACGTCAAGGTTTTTTTTTTAAGCCTAGTTATTGTCTTTTGTGGATGACTTATGCTGCTAGGGTCTGATCTTGTTGGGCCACTGTTTGATCTTGCCGAGAGGGTGCTGATGCTACTATTGACTGCTGCTAGGGCACCGTGGACTGTTTGCTTTCTTGCTAGCTGTACCATGAGCTTGTATGAGGGTGCCAAACCTTGCTGTGAACTTGATGAGGGTACCATGAGTTTGTGTAAGGGCTGCTGAAGAGTGTTGTGAGCTTGTTTTGCTGAGCTGTGACTTTGTACAAGGGTGTCGTGAACCTATTTGGCTGAGTTGTGACCTTACTAAGCCATGTGAGAGGGTGCCGAACCTTGATTAGGGCTGCTGAGTGTACCGTAAGTCTGTAAGAGGGTACCATGAGACTGCTGTGAACTTGTTGAGGTTGCCCTGGGTTGGTTACAAGCTGCTACCTCAAGCCATGGTTGTTTTGCTTGGGCTGTCACCTTGTAGCTTGGGCTGCCACCTTATTTGCTGGACTGTCACCATTGTTGCTTGGGCCATCACTTTGTTTACTGGGCTGTTACCTTGTTTAGTTGGCTGTCACCTTTATTTTGGAGCTGCTAGTGAAGCTTTCTTCTACAGATAAGAGGTGTCCACCTCTCAACAAACTAGTCCAAGCTTGAAGGGAGTCCACCAACACCTTCTCACACAGTCCACAGTCTCGAACCTGTAAAGACAATCCAAGTCTGAGGGAATTCGAAGTGTATGCTGGTGTTTCCATAGTCTGAGTTGAACATGGAGTAGTGTTCCTCCTCAGTATTTACATAGACCAAGTATTGACGACACATGTACACAGTTCTGAAATATGTCATGATTTAGGGATCTTCTAAGCAGACACAGACCCGAGGTTGTTGGACTTGTCCCGGTTTTAATATGGTAAGGGTCTCTTCTTAGCAGACAAACCACCAAGATACTACCATGCATACACAACATACTACATAGTCTGAGGTTTGAAGTAAACATAATTCATGATGAGGTGAACTCTGCTAATGTATACACAGTCCCAAGCTTGACAAGATTAAAGTATATTGGTTTTGAGGTTCATTGCAGCACATACACAGTTCAACATACACTCTCCACAGTCAACTTTTGCTACAACACACTGACATGACAGAGTTGGTGAATATGAGAAGCATTGAAGGCATTTTTGGTTAATATTCTTCTCTGAAAATTTGTGGGTCTCTGAGGCAGCAATAGAGTAGCAGTCCGAATTGATTTTGTCTGATTTTTAAGTCTTTTTGGATTACAACAGTAATAAAAAGGAGCAGCAGTAAAACAATTTTTGTTGTTGGACTGAAGCAGCTGTTTGATGAGGACATGGACAGTAAAAAGAAGATAGACATACACACTATTTTTATCGTTGATTTCTGAACAGTAGTAAGGGCAGTTCGGTGATAGGCATATGGGCAGTGTAGTGTTGTGATGCCACTGTCAACAGATGACATGAATAGACTTTGATAATGTCTAATAAGTAACCTGAGCAGGACATGTGGACAACAGATCTCTTAATTACTGGACATGAGTAGTATTGACACAACAGACTTCTTGTGGTGCATAAACAATACACCTGAGCAGACCATTGATTGCTTTGACATGAGTGGCATGCAGGAATTTGTATGGACAAATTGAGTCAGGCGTTAGTGCTCATTGTCATAATTGGTTGAGTACTTATATTTGATAGTGACAACAGAGTATTAATGTGACGGTGACAAGTTACAGACTAGACACTAAGTTGACTTGCTTGATGCTACTGTAATTGAGTGTACAACAGTTGCTATGATAATGGTTGACAATACAACAACTTGATGACAGTGATAGCTTGAAAGTAACATGAGGTTGATGACAATGACACCTACAGCTATGAATACTTTGATGATGACAATGTGACTTGATGACTTGGCAGTACTGAAGAGCAGGTGTTGATGAACAAAGAAGATTGAAAAGTGTGTTGTAGCAGTGTTGATGAGAGTGATGATCAGATGATCAGCAGTACTGACCAACAGCAGAACAGATTAAAGAGACAAGTGATGTTGATGTGATTGCAGAGATGATGTGACAGTGAGTTTAAATTGTAAATGCAAGCTTGTCTTGCATTTGAGGTTAGGATACCTCAAATTCTTCTTAGCAGGGTCTAAGAAAACCAGGCAGGGTCCTGGATGCAGAGTAGGTGCTCTATGTATCAGTAGGTGCTGATTTTACCTGACGGTTGTAGCCGGACCAAGACTAATACAAAAATATTACAAAACTATATGGTGTTGTGTTCTTTTGTGTTATGGTTCTTGATGATTCAAATGCTTATGATATGTGAATGATGAAGTGAAAGATATTTATGAAATGATTATGAGATTGGTAGAATGATGAATTGGTAATTAATTGTGACAAGCTAAGAAAAGTTTTAATATTGCTTTACACTGATTCACCCCCCCTCTCAGTGTCTGACAAGAGGTTCAAGAGTCTTATCTAGTCTAGATGCCTAATGCAGGGGTTGTGCAAGACTAAGGATGCTCTCCGATAGAGAGTGCTCTTGACTTGTGTTTTTGCAAGTTCAAGAGTCTTACTTATTAATTAATTGAATTAGAAAACAACATGAACGTAAAGCAAAGATGGTTTATTAAACTTTTCGACAGAGAGCACTCTTGATCCACCTTATGTTGAGATTCAAGAGATTTTGGTTCTTTTTATGATTTGATAATTATATAGAAAGATGCCAAAATGCAATAATCAATCTAGCAGTTAGTATTTATACTAAGGAGCAACTAGCAATTAGTGGAAATGAAAACTAAGTCTAATCAAAGAACTAAGCTAAGTGCTCAAAGTTAAAACTACACTAAGAAATCATGGAAAAAGAACACAAGACCCACTTCCCCCAAATAGGGGAAGTAGAAAAGATGAGAGACTTGCTCCCACTTAGCCCTTTTTATTAATCTTTTACAATGATCATGGTGACTTGTTCTTTTTGCCTTTTGGAAGAACAGAGAAAGAAGGGGATGAAAGAAGAGGGAGAAAGTCTTTTTGTTCTTTTGCACCTCTTGCTTGCTTGTGGCCTTTGGGCTCTCCTTCACCTACCTGAAACTAAGAGCTCTAGACACAAACTTGTTATGATGTTAGTTTATAAAAAATAAATTGAAACTGAGTCTACAAACTAGATAATAAAAACTACTCAAACTTTACCCAAAAGTAGAAAGAAAAAGATGAGTGAAAAAGGTAAGGCAAGAGAGGTGGAAGAGGGGTGAAGAGAGGACAAACGAAGGTTCAAAGAAGGCTGGAAACCAAGGGAAAAGGGGGCTGCAAATTGAAGAAAAAAGGCTGCAAATAATGATGAAGAAGGCTGAAAATACAACCCAAAAGATGGCCACAAAAGAGGATGAAAATGGGCTGCAAAAGGTGAAGAAAGAGGACGAAAGAGGGCTGTCCAAAAGGTAAAAAAGTGAGGAAAAGTGGACAGTGAAGGATAGGAAAGAATGGCTGCAATAAAAAGGTCAAAAAGGCTGCAAATTACAAACAGGGCAGCCAACCGGGGCAAAGGCTTTGTGAATGAATGTTCACTTTAGCCCAAACCGTGCCCTAACCCAAGAAAATGAAGATTTTATGAATTTTGAAAGATGAATAATGATGAAAGCAAACACTCAAACCTGTGGTAATTTGATGACGTTTGGATTTGTTTGAAGCTTGAAAATCCGGAAGTTGCCTTGGCTTCGAGAGGAGAGGATGCACCTGAGCTCAAACTCCTACTTGCTTCAATGAGATAACTTGCACAATTTCAACTCAACACTTGCAAAAATTGGATTAGATCATGTATGTTTGGTTAATAAAAATATAAAAGAGCATATCATATAACTGAATAATCAATACTACTTTTAATTCATAAGAACAAAACCATAAAAGATTAAGTTGGAACATCAAATAATTGATCTTACGTGCTTATAGAAGCCTTCGAAAGCATGAACTATTATCCAACTTAAGCAAGAAAAGAAAGAAATTGATACATTTCACCTCATTCGCCAAGTATTCATCCACATTAACAAACCATGTATGCTTCCAAAGCCTTAAAATTTTATTCCATGGTTGCAAAAGCAACAAGCATTACAGAGTTTGGACAGAGTTTCTCTACACAAAAATCCATCCGAATAGAGCTAAAGGAGCCTATATTTATACAATGAGAGAGTGCTAAAACCCTAAAACCAAATCACATAACCTGACCGGCTTGGTCACCTAACTGAGAACCCAAACCTAAATTGAAGAGCTGGGAGTGAGGGGAGGCCTCCACCTAGGCAAGGCGCCCCCATTCCAACCCTGAGCACCGAAAACAAGCTACAAATGAGCTCACACGTGTGATGACGCCTTCATGAGGAGGGAGGGGCGTAAGCTTGAGGAGAGATGCTTGGGTGTTGGTAAAACCACTTTTTAGGTTTGGATGAAGCCCCTGCTAGGTTTGGGAAGGCCATTGCTGGTGTAAGCCTCAGTCTTTACCTCGATCAAATCATCGGACCAATGAGTACTCTCCATCTCATTCTTTAGCTGGAGATGACAAATCTGCTAACTGAATATAAATTAATTGCTCACTGAATGCTGACTGAAGCTAAGTTATGATAACTTCAATCATCATAAATGCCCAATGAGATGTCATTTAGCCCTTTATTTCGCTGAATTTGGATTAATTTGGAGAGTTTTAATTTTCTCTAAAATAATCATTTTTTAATAAAAAATCATTTTTTTCCTCGAAAATGACTTTTTTGAGAAAAAGGGCGTTATGTGTCCGATTGATGATCTGAAAGTTGGATCTGACTGGCTAGTAGATCAAGAATGAATTTTGGCTTAAGGTTAGAGCCTTCAATCACTGAATTCGGGGTTCAGATGACCGACTTATTACAAACGAGTTTTTTCCATTTAATTTATGGAAAAATTAACCCAAAAAACTTAGGAAAATAATTAAAAAATTAAAAAATAATTTTTTCCCTGTCCGAAAAAGATTTTTTCGAAATTTTTTTAAAGGTCCAGACGACTTAGGACATGACCATGCTCTACCTAAATAATTCCTAGTAGGTTTATAACACTCAGTTGGACTCTAATAACCCCCCAAGGCCCAGAATTCAACATCGGGCATTCCAGCTTTGGAGGAAGCGGGAGAAAACCTCGATAATTATACTCAGCTATAGGCAAAGCATAATTGTCAAGGGCAAAAAACTCCCTGGAATACCTTATTTGAGATTCTACGTCTCAGGAGACTGAACCACTCAAAATATACCCTACTAGCACATTTTATTACAAACCCCGCGGGGCCATGGTCAAAATTATTCAAACCAAAAATTGGCTAGACATGAAGACGGATCAACTAATACACTGGAATCAGACATTGAACATGTCTGTCAACTGGAGGCTCCTCAGGTAACCCAACTATGGTACAAAAAAGTTGGTGACATCTGGCTCCAACTGTGGGACAGGTACTTGCTTGATCTATTGATCAAAAAGAGTGCCTGAGAATCCAGGAATCTTTGGTACCTACATGTAAAGAGAAGTGTCTCAGTTTCATGTATATGATAAAAATATGCCATGATGAAATACCAAAAAATATTTTTGCTTTTTTCAAAATAAAGTCCATGAAATAAACTTTTTCTTTTTTCAGCATATATAAGTGAAGTATATTACAGATGCTAATATACAAAAAATAAGAAATTTTGATACAACATTCTACATGGATATGATACATAACATATGATAAAAAATAAAGTACAAAAAAATACAACAAGGATGGGTTTAGAAAAGCCCTGGGATGACCCCTTGGTCATCTTGGAGGTTGTTTCGATAAAAGGGCTTCAAGTGTTGGCCATTCATGGGTAGGTTTAAAATTTCTCCGTCCATAGTGTTAAGGAGAAAAGAATTGGTGCCAGTCGTGTCGTGGATGATAAATGGGCCTTTCCAAAGGCTGTCAAATTTTCCATGCTTCCTAGGCTTTTCCCTTCTCTTATCCCATAAGAGAACAGTATCTCCGATTTGGAAAGCTCTCGGCTTGGCTGTCTTATCAAAAGTGCTCTTCATGCTTTTTTGATGTCCGAGTGACTAATCTAGGGCAGCTCTTCGGGATTCATCCAATTCTATAATCTGATTGATTCTCTTCTCCATTTCTGCCTGTTTTGTGCCATATTCACTTAACATCCTGAAGATCGGAATCTGCATACTGATCAGAAGGGTGGCTGTGAGTCCATACACCAGCTCAAAAGGTGACTTACCCGTTGAGTTCTTCTTAGTGATCCTATCTGCCCACACAACATACTTAATTTTGCTATCCCATGATCTCTTATTATCCCCCACAGTCTTCTTGAGGATAGACATTAAATTCTTATTGGTGGACTCAGCAAGTCCATTGCCCTGTGGGTAATAATCAGATGAGTGGGATAGGATAATGCCATATTTGAAACATAAGTCATTGACTTTTTCAGAACTAAGGGCTTTGGCATTATCGGTTGTTATCTTAAGGGGGTTACGAATCTGGTGATGATTCTTTCCTTGATGAAGTCAATAACAAACTTCTCGGTGGCGGTTTTAGCGGGTATGGCCTCTACCCACTTGGTGAAGTAATCGGTTGCTGTGAGAATCCAGCAAAAACCATTGCTGGAGTTATCCTTGAATTTGCCAATAAAATCAAGCCCCCGCTGCATAAAAGGGGCAAGGACAACAACCGGCGTAAGGGGAAGAGCTGCCAACTTCTGCTTCCCAATAAACAACTGACACTCCTGGCAACACTTGATATGCTTGTGAGCGTTTGCAAAAATGGTTGGCCAATAGTAACTAGCTCTCAAGATTTTGTGGGCAGTTGTATTTGCTGCATAATGGCCTCCGCAAAATCCTGAGTGAAACTCTACTAATATCTTCTTAGAATCATGTTCGTTGATGCACCTAAGTATGATACCATTTGGGTTCCTCCAAACTAGACCCTCTTGGGTAAGGCAATACCTAGCGGTCTTAAGTCTCAAAGCGCTACACTTGTGTCCTTTGAGGTGATCAGGGCAAGTGAGATGGAGAAGAAAGAAAATGATGTCTGAATACCAATGGTTGTCAAGGTTTTGAAGGGCAGGAGTCATGGTAGGCTGAGGGTTGTCATTTTCTGCAATCATCTCAATGGCTTCTTCGTTCTTTTGAGTAAGCATTCTTGCCAGGCCTTGTCCCTTGATTAATTTAGTTGGCTTTATTTCAAGGTCATACTCCTAGATCTTGGACACCCACGTACCCCTTATTCCTAAACAATCTTTTGAGATAGGATATCTTTAACCGCAGTGTGGGGAACGTATCCAGTGACCTTAGAATAACCAATGTAAGTCGTGAAATGCTTTAAAGATTTGACTAAGGCATAAGCCTGCTTCTCCATAATGGTATACTTTAGCTCGGAATTCTGCAAGGCTCTACTCATGAATGCTATAGGTTGCTCAAACCCTTCAATATTCTTTTGGAGCAACACACCCGCAATAGTGTCTTCAGAGGCAAATGAAAAAATCATGAAATCCTTAGTGTAATCTGGGCTGACTAAGACCGGAGACCTGGTAATGGCATTCTTTATAGCATCAAAAGCTTTTCTTCCTTCAATGGTCCATACAAACTTGGCATTTTTCTTGAGTAAGGCCTGCATAGGTTTCATTAGTTCGGTTAAGTTTGGAATGAATCTTCTAATAAAATTGATATGACCATTGAAGGACTAAAGGGCTTTAACATTCTTAGGGAGGGGAATCTTTCGTATGGCCTCTACTCTTTCAGGATCAATTTTGACACCGTCCTTGTTGATGATGTGTCCTAAGAGTTTTCCCTCTTCTATGCCCAACACCGACTTAGTTGGATTCAAAGAAATGCCATACTTCCTACATCGCTCGAAAATCTGCCTGAGATGACCAACATGGCTAGATCTTTCCTTCGAAAAAATAGTGAGATCATCTTGATAGATTTCAATGATTTTGCCAATCAACTCCTTGAAAGCATAATCCATGGCCCTTTGGAAAGTAGCTCCTGCGTTTAAAAGGCCAAAGGGCATTCTCAGATATTCAAAAGTGCCCCAAGGAGTTGTGAAGGTGGTCTTATGCTTATCCTCCTCTTGAATGACTACTTGATTATAGCCCGAAAAACCATCCAGCATCAACATCATGCTCGATCCAGTGACTCGTTGGACGAGGGTCTCCATGTTGGGGAGGGGGTAATTGTCCTTCTGACATGCTATGTTTAGATTTCTGAAATCTATACATATTCTTATGCTCTCGTTCTTCTTTCTAACTACGACTAGGTTAGAGCACCACGTTGAATGTCTCGTAGGAGCTATTATTCCTTTTGCAAGCTTTTTTCCTAACTCCTTTTTAATGATGGGCGCTAACTTAGGATTTATTTGCCTAAGTTTTTGTCTGAAAGGCTTGTCTTTTTGACATTCTGGCTTCAAGGGAATAGTATGTTGAAATACATCTTCCCTATAGGCTTTGAGTTCGTCATAAGTAAAGGAAAATACATCCCTATACTCTTTGACCAAGTTTACGAGGCTATTCGTTTCTTTTTCGGAAGTACCTTTTCCAATTTTTATAATTTTAGGTTCTGTTTTCGTCCTAATGTTGATTTCAATATAATCCCCCAGTTTCATCTGCTCAACATTGCTTTTTCTTCTGTCCTGTCTGTCAAAGATGTTTTCTAAGGCAACCAGACCACGTGGGACAGGATTGTTAAACTGGTCACCTTCTCCATAATATTCTTTGTTTTCTTCCTGATCATTTACTTTAAAGTTTAGGAATTCATCGACATTATGAATGAATCTCAAAATTTGCTCATTGTCTTTGAAAACCTGCTAATGTTCAACATTATCAGGAACAGAAGGTCTGAAGTTAATCTCTAAAGGACAATCCCCCTCTAACATCTCATCCGATGGCTGAAGAGTTGACGCTGAAACTGCAAGCTTGTCGGAGGCACTATTCTGATCTCTAGGGATTGCTTCTATGTTAAGGGCATCAAATAATTCCATTGTATCCCAGATTGCATTTCTATATTTTTTAAGTCTTTGACATTTACATGCAAATTGACCCTTAATTTGTTGGACAATTAAATCAAAGTCCCCTTTAATATCAAGCAACTTAATCTCCATGTCCTTGGCAATCTCAATGCCCAGTAGAAGTGCCTCATACTCCGCCACATTGTTAGTTGCTTCGAATTCCAATCTGAAAGCAAAGTTGAAAACCTTACCCTCTGGTGAAATAATGACAACACCAGCTCCCTTGCCTGTTTTAGAGTAAGCACCATCAAAATTCATTCTCCACAACTCACTAAGTTTTTTGGTCTTCATCTCTTCTTGGATGGGTTCCAAGAAGGTGTAGTTGATTTGATAGGAACCATTTTCATCAGTGTGGTAAGCATACTCATTTAATGGTCTTTGAGGGTTTTCAACATGGTGTCTTTTTTCCTTTTCAGAATACAACTTAACAAGTGAAAACTCTGATGCTGGTACGGTGGCATAGGTGCAATCCATCTGGATTGATCCTCCCAAAGTGGCACCCCATTTCCTAGAAAGCAACATACCCCATTCGTCCGGAACATCAATAACCAGGATGTCCATTGTGATTTGGATATCTGGATACTTGGCCAATTTGACCAACTGGTTCTCAATCATCCCTTCGACCTTAACTGGTCTAGAGTCCATGGCATATACATTCTGGTATGGCCTCGTGATTCTTAAGTCAAGCTGTTGCATGACTTTTTTAGTCAGGATGCTGGAACTAGATCCTGAGTCTAACATACAATTGTGTAGAAGAAGATCACCCATCATCAATGATACGTAAAAAGGGGGATGATTCTCTTTTCTTGGGTCCCTAGTATGTAGAACTATAGGTGGATCGGCAAAGACATTATTTGAAGTTCATTCCACGGTATCAGAAAAGATGACCTTTTTAGGGGTAAGGGGCTTTATAGAATTTGAAGGACTTTCTTCGGTTTGAGAATCAACATTACTTGGAGGGGTCTAGGATTTTCAAAAGTCTCTCTCTTTGGCCAGGGATTTTACATAATTCAAGGACCGGAACAGGGACTTTTGTATTTAGCCAATTACCTAAGTCAAAACTTATATCAACAATTTCTTTAGTTTCTACTTCTTTGGGAGGATTAGGAGCTGTTACCTTAGGAATATTTTGTGCAGAAGACCCCTTTCTTTGATAAGTTATTCCCTTGAAGTTTTGAGTGTTGTTGATCTGCTCGGCTGAAGGCATCTCACCATAGTACTGAGTCAAGTTGTCAACTTTCTTTTCATAACAATTGGCCTGTGGCCAATTTCCTTTGGGGATGTTAGGGATGTCATCTATGTTGTTGATAAAATTAGGCTCGCTTGTCGACATATTCAGACCACAACCTTCAGGGTGACCATGCTCCTGAACATAGCACGCATAGTGGCAGCCAGATTCCTCATGGAAATCTCTGCATGCTCTGCAAAATGGTTTATACTGCTCAACCATGTTAGCGGCCTCTAGCTGATGGGGAGGCCTCTGCTCATGGTTGGGAGGCTTTCTTTGCCAAGTTGGCTTGGCAGGAAAGGTTCTAGGAGCAGGCTGAGTTTGAGTTCTTTCCATCGTTATCACCCTATTTTGAATCTCCTTCAACTGCGCTAAGTGTTTCTGTTATGCTTCCTCCATATTCTTCTTCATCTCCCTTTTCGTTTCGATCATTTGTTTTTCATAGGCATCTTTCATAGCTGATAAAGGATCCTTGTCTTTAGGTTTGAACTAATTTTCAAAGGGGTTGAAGACCTTGAATAACCGTGGAGGTTAGATTCACCAGATGACTGCATGTTTTTGTCAATTTTGACCACCAAACCCTAATCTAGAAGTAAAGTAGCCAGCTCCTTATCTCTAATCTGGTACTGGATCTTGCCACTTAATGCTTCGATGTAATAGTCCAAAACAGAAGCTGTTGAAGGAGAATAAGTGGCAGGGATGGAATTTGCTAATTCAATGAACCTGTTGTTGAACTCATCCATTGTTTGAGTTTCATACTTCTTCATGCTAGTCAAAGCTGCTACCAGATGTCTAGGTTCCTTTTTGCTGCCAAACTTTCCAAGGAAAGCAGTCTTGAAGTCCGCTATAGTGGCGAAAGAATTGTCCGGCAAATTATCGTACCAGTTGCCAACCTTGCCATCCAAAGACAAGGAAAACAAGGTCATGTATACATCTTCATGCCTATCAGTACCCCTGACATGGGCACCACAGTGTCTGGAGAAATTTCTGAGATGTTGCTCAGCAGAGAGGGAGGCATCAGTGCCATTAAATGTCGTAAGTTTGTCGATGCCCTTTTCAGGAATGTCATGGGGATGACCTGCTATCTGAGTAAAGTTGAGTTGAGTAAAGAACTCACCCATTGTGTCAAGGAAATGGTTACTGCTTTGCAAATTTTCTAAATTTTCTGGAAATAAAAGATGGATGTCTGAAACAGAATCAAATCCAAGTTCTGCAAGGATCCTACGAGAAGCTAGTTTGTTCAGTCTCAACCTATAGACCTTTTCAGGGTCAGGGATGAAATCGAACAAACCTTCAGAGTTTCTTCTAGTGGAATACCTTGAGGTGTTAACTAACAGTGGAGTCGTCAGGTGGACTTAAGTCTAATTTCGGAGAGTGATTGGACTAAAATCTATCAAAAAGGGAAAAAAAGGTAAAAAATTAAAAGAAACAAAGGTAGTCCAGGAACAAAAAGATTTGTCCCCGGCAACGGCGCCAAAAGATGTTGTCCGCCGATTGCACACCAGCAGCAGAAATCAATTGAAAGCTGTCTCCTCACTTGAGAAAGTGGGAGACGTGTGACCTTGGAGGCAAGCACGGAGCTAGGTACTATCACCTACTCCTAACTCCTCCGTTTAGGCTAACTCCTAATGAAGCCAAGGGGGATAGTCCCTATAAAAGAGTTTTCTAAGGCTCTTAAGGTTGTTAAAGTGTTTTAAGGTTACGAATGCGGATGGGTGTTGTTTAGGAGTTTATTATGATTAGAGGTGTTTGTTTATTATGAGAAGGACAATTAATCAAAAGCAATCCACGTTGCTAACAAGAGATTACACAGATGAGCAAAGATTCCAGACTTTTAACCAAGCATTCAGATATAACAATTAAAATGAACCATGGACAATTGATCAAGATAGATAATTATTCAAATATAACCAAGGACCAGTGCCTTATGGAGTCAATGAAATGCGTGAATAAAGTGAAAAGTCTAGGAATTGAGCTGGTGAGTATTAGATTGTGCGAATGCTCTTGGCAGGTTTTAAAAGATTTTAATGGTGATCTTGCTAAAGGAGTCTGGATATCCTAACCGAAAATATGTTCAGTGGCTTCGTTCGAAGACATGACGGACCTGTTTGGGATCACAGCTAGGTGTTCAATAACTTAACCAGCTGTGCCCAGATTGGGTTGCCCAGCGCCCACACTTGGAATTTGCCCACTTGCCTCGGTATTTAATCGAAACAACGCCGATGTGTTGGTTATGGGGTAAATATTTTATTATGTTTCTCTTGTGCGAACTTAACAAGTTCGTTCACCATTTTGAGTACGAGTCCAACCCGAAAGTTGGCAGAGCATATTAGGTGAAGGATGATCAACGAAGTTATTTAATTAGAGGGGTATGTGTGTTGAAAGTTTTATTAAGTTAATTAATTAAACTCTTTGATAGAGAGCACGCTTGACCTTGTCTTATAACAGAGGTTCAAGAGTCTTATCTAGTTTAGATGCCTAATGCAGGGGTTGTGCAAGACTAAGGATGCTCTCCGATAGAGAGTGCTCTTGACTTGTGTTTCTGCAAGTTCAAGAGTCTTACTTATTAATTAATTGAATTAGAAAACAACATGAACGTAAAGCAAAGATGGTTTATTAAACTCTTCGATAGAGAGCACTCTTGATCCATCTTATGGTGAGATCCAAGAGATTTTGGTTCTTTTTATGATTTGATAATTATATAGAAAGATGCCAAAATGCAATAATCAATCCAGCAATTAGTGTTTATACTAAGGAGCAAATAGCAATTAATGGAAATGAAAACTAAGTCTAATCAAAGAACTAAGCTAAGTGCTCAAAGTTAAAACTACACTAAGAAAACATGGAAAAAGAACACAAGACACACTTCCCCCAAATAGGGGAAGTAGAAAAGGTGAGAGATTTTCTCCCACTTGGTCCTTTTTATTAATCTTTTACAATGATCATAGTGACTTGTTCTTTGCCTTTTGGAAGAACAGGGAAAAAAGTGGATGAAAGAAGAGGGAGAAAGTCTTTTTGTTCTTTTGCACCTCTTGCTTGCTTGTGGCCTTTGGGCTCTCCTTCACCTGCTTGAAACTAAGAGCTCTAGACACAAACTTGTTATGATGTTAGTTTATAAAAAATAAATTGAAACTGGGTCTACAAACGAGATAACAAAAACTACTCAAACTTTACCCAAAGGAAGAAAGAAAAGATGAGTGAAAAAGGTAAGGCAAGAGAGGTGGACGAGGGGTGAAGAGAGGACAAACAAAGGGTCAAAGAAAGCTGGAAACCAAGGGAAAAAGGGGGCTGCAAATTGAAGAAAGAAGGCTGCAAATAATGATGAAGAAGGCTGAAAGTACAGCCCAAAAGATGGCCACAAAAGAGGATGAAAATGGGTTGCAAAAGGTGAAGAAAGAGGATGAAAGAGGGCTGTCCAAAAGGTAAAAAAGTGAGGAAAAGTGGACAGTGAAGGATAGGAAAGAATGGCTGCAATAAAAAGGCCAAAAAGGCTGCAAATTACAAACAGGGCAGCCGACCAGGGCAAAGGCTTGGTGAATGAATGTTCACTTTAGTCCAAACCGTGCCCTAACCCAAGAAAATGAAGATTTTATGAATTTTGAAAGTTGCCTTGGCTTTGAGAGGAGAGGATGCACCTGAGCTCAAATTCCTACTCGCTTCAATGAGATAACTTGCACAATTTCAACTCAACACTTGCAAAAATTGGATTAGATCATGTATGTTTGGTTAATAAAAATATAAAAGAGCATATCATATAACTGAATAATCAATACTACTTTTAATTCATAAGAACAAAACCATAAAAGATTAAGTTGGAGCATCGAATAATCAATATTACGTGCTTATAGAAGCCTTCTAAAGCATGAACTATTATCTAACTTAAGCAAGAAAATAAAGAAATTGAAACATTTCACCTCATTCGCCAAGTATTCATCCACATTAGCAAACCATGTATGCCTCCAAAGCCTTAAAATTTTATTCCATGGTTGCAAAAGAAACAAGCATTACAGAGTTTGGACAGAGTTTCTCTACACAAAAATCCATCTGAATAGAGCTAAAGGAGCCTATATTTATACAATGAGAGAGTGTTAAAACCCTAAAACCAAATCACATAACCCGACCGGCTTGTTCACCTAACTGAGAACCCAAACCTAAATTGAAGCGCTGGGAGTGAGGGAAGGCCTCCACCAAAGCAAGGCGCCCCATTCCAACCCCGAGCACTGAAAACAAGCTACAGATGAGCTCACACGTGTGATGACACCTTCATGAGGAGAGAGGGGCGTGAGCTTAAGGAGAGACGCCTAGGTGTTGGTAAAACCACTTTTTAGGTTTGGATAAAGCCCCTGCTAGGTTTGGGAAGGCCACTGATGGTGTAAGCCTCAGTCTTTACCTTGATCAAATCATCGGACCAATGAGTGCTCTCCATCTTATTCATTAGCTGGAGATGACAAATCTGCTAACTGAATATAAATTAATTGCTCACTGAATGCTGAATGAAGTTGAGTTATGATAACTCCAATCATCATAAATGCCCAATGAGATGTTATTTAGCCTTTTATTTCACTGAATTTGGATTAATTTGGAGAGTTTTAATTTTCTCCAAAATAATCATTTTTTAATAAAAGATCATTTTTTTCCTCGAAAATGATTTTTTTGAGAAAAATCGCGTCATGTGTCCGATTGATGATCTGAAAGTTGGATCTGACTGGCTGACCGATCAAGAATGATTTTTGGCTTAAGGTTAGAGCCTTCAATCACTGAATTCGGGGTCTGGATGACCGACTTATTACAAACGAGTTTTTTTCATTTAATTTATGGAAAAATTAACCCAAAAAACTTAGGAAAATAAATAAAAAATTAATAAGTTTAAAAAATAATTTTTTCTCCATTCGAAAAATATTTTTTCGAAATTTTTTTAAAGATCCAGACGACTTAGAACATGACCATGCTCTACCTTAATAATGCCTAGTAGGTCTATAACACTCAGTTGGGCTCTAATAACCCCCCAAGGCCCAGAATTCAACATCAGACATTCCAGCTTTGGAGGAACTGGGAGAAAACCTCGATAATTATACTCGGCTATAGGAAAAGCATAATTGTCAAGGGCAAAAAACGCCCTGGAATACCTTATTTGAGATTCTACGTCTCAGGAGACCGAACCATTCAAAAAATACCCTACTAGCACATTTTATTACAAACCCCGCGGGGCTATGGTCAAAATTATTCAAACCAAAAACTGGCTAGCCAATATTGGCTAGACATGAAGACGGATCAATTGATACACTGGAATCAGACATTGAACATGTTTGTCAACCGGCGGCTCCTCAGGTAACCCAACTATGGTACAAAAAAGTTGGTAATAGGGTGTAGAGGTGAGCACACTCATCGGAAGCCTTTCAAGCTCACCTTGGCGACTCGACAATTTGGTATGAGGTATGATTATATGCATTTTTCAAATTTACTACCTCGTTATTGATTTATGGATGATTATACGGAAAAGCCATGGGATATTTGGCGCGAAGGTTACAGCCTGCTGGATTTCTCAAAAATCCATGGATTTCCTAATCAGTGTTACGACCGTGGGAAGGTGCATTACATTCTTCCCACGTTCTATGGAAATGACGGTGTTTCAGCCACCCATCATATTGCCTCTCTCTGCAAACTGATGGCTGATTTTAATGTTCATCATGAGGATGTTATAATGGTCGTTTTTGCTATAACTTTGGAAGGGGATGCACTAATCTGGTTCTATGGCCTTTTGGATGAGGCCATAGATTCTATGGCGATGTTTTTCGAGAGGTTTCTCCTCCGCTAGCACGATGGAACGTGTTATCATCAACCTTGTAGTTGCCTATGTATGATGGATCCAGGATGGATGGTAGATGGGCAAACAACTAAGGAGGTGGAACCAAGATTGCCTAGAGTCCCAAATGGATGGTTGTCACACCAATCAAGGTAGTCTTCGCTTTATGTTATTTAAGTCCGAGACAACAAAGGGGGAGACCTAGATCTACTCCCGACAGGAGAGATCAGACCTAGACACCAGATCAAATCAAGTAGGCTTGAGGTACGTAAGGTGTAAGGTAATTGAAGACCCTAGATCTATGGGAGATGTTACTAGGTGTGCCAAGGCTTTGGATTAGGGTTTTGGAAGTGTTAAGTCCGATCCAAAGTGGAACCAAGGTAACTTATGGGGTGGATACAAGATCTGGGGTTGAGGTACCAGCAACTGATGAAGATAACCGTTGCCTTTGGAAACGTAACCAATACAGGGTGAGTAAGGACAAAGCTGGGACTATCTAGTACCAAACGGATAGACTCAATGAAAGATGTGAAAATGTCAAAATACCTGAGTCATCAAAGAAAAGTCAACTTTCATGGAAAAGAGGTCAAAAGTGGGCTAGCGCTAGGCTTGGAGATCAGTGCCTGTTAGGCCTTGGGCAATGGATTCAGTATTTACACAGCGTTAGAGTGAACCCACTTGGGATATGCCCTGATCTATGGCCCCAGAAAAGTGTTTGGCCCAGAAAATTCAGTTTGCAGGGGAAACCGGCAGAAGGAGGCCTAGCGCTAGGGTTTGGAGAGGCAGATCTGCAGATCTAGGACAACCAGGAGACTATCAGCTCAGCGTTGGAGGAGAGATGAGATCAGAATGGCCTGATCTACAAACCCAAGTCAGAAAATTTCAGGAAAAATCAGATATGGAAAAGTCAAAATATGACGAGGGAAGCTAGGATGCTGAAAGTCAGTTTTTCAGATCTAGGGCTACTTGGCAGGAACTAGCTCAATGTTGGGGGTGTTTTGGAGTGAGGGAGACTTGATCTACAAACCCGAGTGAGTATTTTCCGGAAAATGTCAAATCTGGAAAAGTCAAAATTTCAGTGGGGGCGTTGGGGTTTGAGGAGTCAGAAAATCAGATCTAGGGCAAACCAGTCACAACCTGGATAGCGTTGAGGAGGATTTGGTGAGAGGGGTGCTCGATCTATAAAACCCAACAGTGGTTTGTCGAAAGATCGAGCGGTTCCCTGATTAAGTATTTTTTGGATTTTTATTCTTTAGGAGTTTTTCAGAAAAATCGAAGAAAAGCAGGTACAATGGATTGAGATATAAAAGAGAAGAGACTGACCTGTATATATTACCTGAAAATGCTTGTAGATGCCTTGATGATGATGATCTCTGCCATCTCGATCAATTCTAGAAGATCTAAGTGAGTTCTAGGACCAATGGTATGCTCCAAGTGACCAATGCGCCCCCTATCCTGCATAAACAAACGTCAACAATATCAGATTTTCTGTACCACGAAAGAATAAGCTAGATCTACAGAAAAGTAACAAGATGTAATCATAGATCACAATGAAGCTAATGAAAACCCCCTGATACGAGACAAAGGCAATCCAAGCGAGTTGAGGTCCCCCTACAAAAACGCTTCAGCTGAAAATGCCCTCCTGTAGAGAAGACTGTTATCCACTAATTTTGCACTTAGTGGATTTTTTGATGAGCCGCCAAAGCATTGAACAGGTACACTTGTTCGTGATCAGAATTCAGAAGTCCGCCAGCCTTTTCCTGGGACTCTATTCGGAACTTTTTGTAAATACATGTTCATACCCCTTTGGGGAGATTGTAAAAAATGTCCTAGCATTTAAATTTTTATAAAAGGCTTGGTTTTCCGGACTTGGGTATCAAGCCGACTAGCCTAGAGTGTTTTTTCCTTTGATTATTATTGGCTGTTGAACAAAGGACCAATAATTTTTGAGTTTTTCACACGCTCCTCCAAAGCTGGGGTAGTTGTCTTGGTGTTTTGGCCTTGGGAGGTTATTAGAGCCTTCGTGTCAGTATTTTTTGTCATGCTAGGCATTCTGGTTGAGTCTTATGAACATGTACTAGGTCCCCCTAAAGTTTCGTTGGATTCCGAGAAAAATAATTTTTTCTATTTTTAAGCCATTTTTTAATGGTTTAAACGGAAAATTTCAAATGTAATAAAAGTGTCATCCGGAGTCCGTTTTTGGCGTGGTTGGGCTCATTTTCAAGCCCGGAGCAGTATCATTCCCCTAAGGTCCACTTTCACTAAGTTTCAGCCGGTCGAAGTATCCCGAAAGTCATCATTTAGCTAACAGAGTGTTAATGTGGCATTTTAACACTCAAAAGTAAAAAAGTCAAAAGTCATTATTTTTTAAGTGGAAAGTGACATAGCATGATGTCACAATAACTCATGCGATCCTTTTAAAATGTAATGGCTTTCCAAACTTTGGTTTAAAAATTGAAGTTTGAGTTGTTTTAAGAAATGGATGACGTGAAGGTTTTTTAGCCCACGCTTATGTGGAAAGGTTGAGTGGGAATATGGGTCCCCTCTCCACTTGAATAATATTAAAACAAAACCATGGTCCATGGCATATTATTCCATTTACATAGTAATGCTGCGAATTGTTAAAAGAGGAAGGGTGACGTGAGCGAGGATGAAGCTCACGCTAGGGTGTGTAGTGGGCCCCCTCCATGACTCATTCTAAACTTTGCATTGTATTAAAACCATGATATAACTCCAACACGTGAAGCATGGAACTCGCACGTGGATGGTGGAATGGATTGTGGTGACGTCAACCAGTTATGAGCTGCCGTACAGGTCGTGAAGGAGATGGAGCTCATGCTGATAGGTAGGTGGGCGACTTCCTTGGTTTGTGGCCACATCATGGGCTTGGCTCCCATTTTACACAGGGAACTTTCATTATAACTCAAAGCCGTATCTCCTTTAGAACTCATGCAGACCTCTTTTTGGTGAATCGTGTATACACTTGGCCACTCCATATTCGGTGAAGGAAGCCGTTTCATTTTGGATGCCGATTTGATTGGATGTGTAGGCAGTTCAGCCTCAATTCAGCATTCACTTTAGCTCAGTTCAAGCTTACTTAACTAATCTTGATCCTTGGTTCATTAAAGGCCCCTAGGGCTTGGTTTTTTGTATAAATAGAGGCTCTTTGAGCTCTATTAGGGTGGAACTTTTGTGGTAGAGTTACTCTGAGAAAATTGTATCAAGCATTTGCTTTGAATTGTTAATAAAGATATTTGACTTTGGAGGTTTATGAGCTTTTGAATGTGGTGAACTTCTCATGGTTGAGGTGATATTGTCTCTAACCCCTATCTTTTAATACTTGCATGTGATTAATTATTTTGCTAGCTCAAGAAGGCCATTGTTGGCACGGTAGAATAGCCATTTGTTGTTTCAATTTGGTTGTTTATGCAAAGTAGATTAGTATCTTGATGGACATGAGTAGACAGAAATACGTAATGTTGATCTTGATTTAATTTTCTTAGCATACTAGCATATGATTTTGATCTCACTTTTTGTATTGAGTTTTGGTGTGTTATTAGGCTTCACAGATTGTAGAAGGGTGTGAGCTCAGCTGCTTCTATCCCAAGCCTCAAGCAACCATATTTTTTGAGTTTAATGCTTTATGATTGTAGGACCTAGAGGGATCGTCTTCTTTTAATACAAAAATAAAGCTAGGAGTAGCTCTCTCTGTCTTGTGTTTGATCCGCAAGAAAACTTTACTATTGGTTACCGGTTACTTTAGGAAGCCCTAGTCTCCCTTTTTCCATCCTTTAGCTTCCCCTCTCTTGCCTTGTTTGGCTTGCTCATCCTCATCTCTTCTCGCTGCCCTCTTTTCCCCTTTCTTCACTTAGTTTGCAGCCCTCTTCTTTTTAGTTTGGAGCCCCTTTTTTGTTAGTTTGCAGCCCTCTTTTACCCTTTTGAACAGCCTTCTTTTACCCTTTTCGACAACCCTATTTTTGCCCTTCTTCTCCTCCGTTTCGTAGCTTTTTCTCCTCTTTCTTTCCTCCTTTTTCACCGTAGAAGTTTACCCTTTTTTAAAGGTTAGTTTGTAGTTTTGTTTCATTTTAGTTTTTGACTAACATATAACATTTCAGTGTTTAAAGCTCTTACTTTCAGGAAAATCAAGAAAAGCCCAAAGGCTAAAGGCAAGCCAAGAAGCAAGCAAAGAGTAAAAAGACAAAAACATTTCCCTCTTCTCTCTTTCCCTTTCTCACCTTGCTCTTTCGAAAGAGGCAAAAAGCATAAAAAACATTGTAAAAAGTTAATAAAAAGCAAGTGGGATAAAGGCTCCCACACCCCTCTTCCCCCATTTGGGGGAAGCCTGTATCGTCCTTTTCATTTTCATGTTTGCATGCTTGTAGAGTAATTTGTTAGAGTAGAATAGGAAAAATTAGTTTCATTTTTGAAAAGTTTTTGTTTGCTTTCATAAAAGTTAGAAAAGAAAAGTTTCCTGTTTTCTTACTTAGTTTTAACTTAGCTCTGTTTGCTTTTGTTTGATATAATATTGCAAAAAGTAAAAATAACCAAAATCTCTTGAATCTCACCGTAAGGTGGATCAAGAGTGCTCTCTGTCGGAGAGTTTGTTTAATTTTTCTTTTATTTCATGTACTTTTGCTTTTGTAATTTCTTAACTTAATTTCTAAGTCTCTTGAACTTGCCAGAATCCAAGTCAAGAGCACTCTCTATCAGAGAGCATTCCCACTGCATTTCTTTGCATCAAGCATATAGTTTAGCTAAGACTCTTGAACTTTCTTCATAAGACAAAGTCAAGAGCGCTCTCTGTTGGAGGGTTTTAATTAATTTTTCTAATAAAATTTTGCAACTCACATTCCCCTTTTAATTAATTTACTTCGTTGATATCCCTTACCTAGTATGCTCTCCCGACTTTTATAGTTGGGCTCGTACTTAGAACGGTGAACGGACTTGCTAAGCTTGCAATAACAACATAATAAAAATTTTACCCCATAACCAATGCATTGACATTGTAGGAAGCATTCAAAGTCAATTCTCAGTAAGGGCGCTGGAACTCCCCGTTGTCTTAGAGTCCCGGCTAACTGGTCAATCCATCGGAAACCAGCCTGGGATACTGGACAGGCTGACATGTCTCGAACATAATTACTTCGACTGCTTTCCTGGTTGGTCTTTTGATACTTTTTTCAAGCCGTAATAAACAAGACCATTAAAAACCTTTAAAATGTACCAAGAGCAATCGCATAACACATCCACTAACATTATTTTCAAGACTTGTACTTTTGTTATCTTTCAAGCATCGCAGAGCTTCGACTCGATAAGGCACTGGTTTATCATTTTGTGCGTCATTATTAATCTGGACCATTTGTCCTTTGGTGTATAAAATCTTTATCTGTGAATGCAATTTTATTTTCATAAGTTCTTGATATATTGTTCATCTCTTAATCTAGTACAACAACATGGATTGCCTTTGTCTTGTATTCAAATTTTGATAAATGTAATCATCTTCATCATAAACAAACTCCTAAACAACACCCATCTGCATCATTTCCATAAAATTAACTTAAATACATTGAGCCTTAGAAACTCTTTGTTAGGGACTACCCCCCTCGGGTTCGTTAGGAGTTAGCCTAAACGGAGGAGCTAGAAGTAGGTGACAGTACCTGGCTCTGTGCTTGCCCCCAAGGTCACACGTCTCCCACTTTCTCAGGTGAGGAGACAGCTTTCCGAAGATTTCCGCTGCTGGTGTGCAATCGGTGGACAACAAAGACAATGATCCTGAAAAAAGATATAGATCTCACACAATATTTTGAATGCTAGGAAGAAAGAGATTTTCCAATCACCACCGAAGAACATCAGATCCAGAAAATATCCACAAAAAAATCTTTCTATTATTCAGATTCAAGAGCCAGAGGCCCTTTACAAATGAGAAGCTCTCTCCTTTAAAGAGGAACGAGAGAACCAAAATGCTAACCACTTTCAAAACGAGTGGCTAAGATTAAAAGATATAATGTTCTAATCAATGGTTGAGATGAGCTCAACATACAATATATGGATCAATATAAACATAAAGTACCAGAGTGGACTAGATCACCCATAAAGAGGGTACCCCACTCAACAAGAAATAAATGAAGCACATGGTGGGTCCATGGAGTGTTAACTAACTCCCTTTGGGTGCCCCATGGCACAATAAAATAAAATAATATTTTAATTTTTTGACTTTGTGCCTCCTTGAGGAAATCGCGAGCCTCCAAAAAGCTCCAGGAAATAATATAAAAATGCCTGAAAATAGGTGTGGGCCCAATCAGGTGCCACAAATGATGGAGAAGGTGCGGAGGACATCACTCTCATCATCATGACTCATCCCATGTCATTTCTTTGCCTTAAAAGCCCAAATCGATTTCTTCAATAGCCATTTAATCATTTTTTAATCTGCCTCGGGAAATGTGAACCTGCCAAAACAACGTCCTAGGCTGCCTATGTTGTCCAACTGAGCCCACGAGGATTTGTGGGATGGGGGTACATTGTTGACACTGAGAGGGGGGGTGAATCAGTGTGAAGCAATATTTTAACACTTTCTTAGCTTATCATTCATCTATCCATTACTCTACCATAATCATTTCATAAACATCATTCACATAGCATAAGCATTTAGATCATCATAAGCCATAACACAACAGAACACAACACAATATAGATTTGTAATCTTTTTATATTATTTTGGTTCGGCTACAATCGTTAGGCAAAATCAGCACCTACTGATGAATAGAGCACCTACTCTTAATCCAGGACCCTGCCTGGTTTTCTTAGACCCTGCTAGGAAGGGTTTGAGGTATCTTAACCTCAAAAGCAAGACAAGCTTGCATTTACAATTAAAGCTTACTGTTGCATCAACTCATCAATCACTTGTCTCTTTAATCTGCTGTCAACTGTCTCTGCCCATGCTTATCTGCTCATCTCATCAACTGTTTGTCAATCTGCTCAACACTGCTGCAATAATCTTCTCAATCTGCTTTGTTCATCTTTTGCTGGTCAACACTATTCATCACTGCTGGTCAATCTTTGCTGCTGGTCATCACTGCTCAGCACACATCAATTCTGCTGGTCCAAAAACTGTTGGCCAATCAGCTTATCAACAGTTGCTCATACTGATCATCTGCTCTACTGCTCAAGGATCATGCCAATCACATCAACTCTGCTCTTAGGCTTAGCAAATAGTGCATGTCAAGACTCATACCTTGACTGTGGATAACTTCAGACTTTAAGCTACCAGACATAACTCATTTCTAACTCAATAAAAGTCAACTCTAGAGTTACATACCTTGGATGCACCTGAAGAATGACAAGTCTGAGTTTCCTTCTCTTGCTAGGACATATACCTTTATCTTTCACTTACCTCGGTTCAACCCTGAACTTTCTCTTCTTACCTTTACTCGACTTATGAAGGTCTGCTATCATCACATCAATGTCTGCATCTTTTAGGAGTGCATCATCACTGGTGTATGCACTTGACCTTGAACTGTGTGTACATTATAGTAGCTTCCAGGCTGGACTGTGTATGTTCCTGATGTCTGTCAAAAGGGGTGACAAAAACTGTTTGCTGAGGAGAAGTCCACTGTTTGCTGGTTATGCCAATCATCAAGAAGTCTTCTCAATCAAATATTTTCCCATGCATCTTATTCGTTGCTTCAAAGACTTCTACAGTCTCATATACCCAACTGCACTTTAAACTCACAAATTCATGGACTGAGATCACTTCTTTACTGGGCAAAAGAGTCACTTCATTACTGCAAAAGAATTACTTTGTCACTGTGCAAAGGAATCACTAACACATCTCTGTCATTTTCTCTGTCATATCAATCTAATTAATTTACTTCACTGCTGCTTAAGCAACTTGCCCTACTGCTGTCAATTTATGCTTTGTTAACCTCTGCTGTCTTGATCAAATTTCAACTGTGGATGCTACAACAAGCTTTACAGTCTTAAAAAGAGATCATCATTAGATATATCAGGGCATCATCACAGGGTTTGTTTGGATCATCATGCACATTACTATGTACTGTAGATCACATCAATATCAGTACACTACTATCTGTACTTGTCCAACTATGTTGCTGTGTAGACATTGTTACTGTATGCACTTCACTTATACTTCACTGATCATCATAGGATGTAAATCACAATGGATTCACTTCACACATCACTATTTCATAACCATCATCTATTGTCATAAAATATTAGTGTTATATACATACCATCATTTCGGATCTGTGGAGGACTTGGATTGATGCAGCAAGCATTAACCTTGACTTTGCATACACCATCATCATTGGATCTACGTTGCTGCTGATCAAACTTGGCATCAACTCAACCTTAGAAATGCCATTATTTCACAGTTTATCTCAGGCTTAAGATCAGCATTGAAACTTGGGCTGTTAATCATCATACAACACCAATCTCCTTTTGGAATGTGTCAGTAAATGATTCATCTTCTATTCTGCAACATGTACTTAGCAAAATATTTCATCATTAAAAACAACATGCAAAGAATATCTTCTCTTGATGTCATTGATGACAACAACTCATGCTCCCCCTATGAGCATGCTCCCCTTTTGTCTTCATCTCTCCCCCTTTGGCATCAATGGCAAAATGGCAAAGGGTGCCCACATACCTGTCTCTGAAATCTCTGATCACTGTTGACTGCTCCCCCTGTCAATATGCACGATCCTAGGACCTGTCTCTATGTCTGGAGTAACCATCTTCTTTCGTTTGAGTTCATTCTCCAGCCTCATGAACTCAAGGTGTGTTAAGGTCTTTGAGAGACCTTACACTTGGCTTGCCATGGGGCAGCCATCCTCCCTGCTCTGATCAGCTTCTCCTATCTGCAATTGCTCGGTCTTCCTCATCCATACCTGATTTTTGACATCTGTTCTTTGAGCATCTGTTCCTTCATAGTCCTTGCTGGTTTTCTTGACTGAGCTATATGTTAGTCTTCTCATATCATTCCAACAGTTTTGTGCTTTGTGCCTGTTGCCGCCTAATTCACACTTTAAGACGCAGGAAAGTCACAACCTGCTATGTGTGTCCTTGGGGGCAAGCAAGAGCTGGGGACCACTGTCACCACAGTCTACAGCTCCTCCGTTTAGGCAAGATCCCAACAGAGCCAAGGGGGGTAGTCCCTATGGAAAGACTATGTTCCAGGTTTATTAATTAATTGAAGATTAATTAAAGGGATCTTTTTATTAAGATTACAAAATTATAAGACCAGTGCCTATATTAAATGGAGTCAAAAGATACAATGTGTAAACAATATGATTATGAACAGTAATGAAATAAAACAATATGATAAACAAATGAAACCAATTTGCGAGTTAGCCAAAAATAGTTATGAATACAGATTACTAAACCAGCAGTGAATTTAAATATGAAAAGGTTTAAGCAGTCAACATTCACCACATGCTCATTTGCAAAATCGAAAGTAAATAAATGTACTGAGAAATAAAGTGCTGGAAGTACAAATTGTAGTGTTGTATTGTAGTAAAAGAGTGCTTGAAATAAATGTATTGTAGTACTTGCAGTAAAATGAAGTGAAAATGATTGTAGTAAAAGTAGTAATCTGTGTTTGTAGGGCATTTTGCAATGCTTATTGGTTAATTTTAATAGATTTTAATTAGAGTTGTTCTTCTTTGAAGTTAGTTTTAGATCCGGTGGTGTGACTACCCCGATCTAGTTCCTCTCAAATTGAAGATGGAATGCTGTTGCGCTCAACAGGTGGGAGCAAGCCCACCCCTAGCTCACAGGTCAAACCTCAATGGCCCGGTGCTCACAAGGAGGACGACGAAGCGCCTAGAGACTGTCCCCAGCCTGCTACCCCTTGCAGCTTTCGAGTCACTGTTTTTAATCGATTCAAAAGTCTCTAGATGGATGCCTATTAGACTACGACTTCCTTTTCCCCTGGTCGTATCTCGGAGTACCCCGGAGGGTGATAACCGAGTAGAGGAGCAGGAGATAGAGAAGCTTGGTTGGTAAATTTTAAAGATTTATTTTAATCTTGATGTTTAATATGCAAGGTTTATTTTAAAATAATCAAAAGAATTTGGGAAGTAAAGAGATTGATTGTAGATTGTAGTACAAGAAAAGGAAAGTTAATCTAATTACCTAAGCCCCCACTTACTCTGTTTTTCATATCCAGCTTGAATTCCCTTAAGGGAGATGACAAGTGGATAGAGGATACACAGGTTGGATGGGTTGTATGGTTACTTCTTTAACAAAAAACGAAACTTGCATAAGCAGAAACTTGAAAGCAACTAAACTATAGTAAACTCACCTCACAACAATCTTTGAGACAGAGATGATGGTCTATCACAAAGATAGGTGGGTAGCTGGAAGTAAAACTAACTATCTACTTCTTCCTAATCTATTTACTCATAAATTATAAATGATTACAAGACTTTAAAGAATACCCCAAGAGACTCTCTTTGGGGTTTACAATAACAGGAAATTTTGAGAGAGAAAGTTGAGGAATGGAACCGCTTTTATGCATGTTGAAGCTTGAGGAGATTTTATGTCTTTTGGGGCAGCAATCCTTCTTTAAAGATGAATAACCTGTCAAAAACCAGCGAACTATTCTTTG
>LPNX011142423.1:0-16638 GCA_001517045.1 Pseudotsuga menziesii | reverse complement strand
GGTCTTCAGCATCATCAGCAGGGCTTCTTCAAGAGTCCAACAAAGTGGTGATATCGATGACATCAAGACCATGTTGGCATCAATGACAATTTCATCAACAGGTACTATGGTACAATCAAGTGGTTGCACCCCCTATGCCCCATACAACGCCCTAGGAGATCCAATAAAAACATCTCCCTGCTCAGACACATCATCGTGTGAAGCAAAACTGCATCAAAAGAGTAGAATGAGCCTGACCACCTCTGCAAGTGCCTGGAACTGAAAATAAACTATCTTATTAGACTCGGAGAGTTCAAATCCATCTAGGGTGTATACTCATACCCTTTACAGGTCTCTACCTAATCATCAACCATATCTAATAGACAATATAATCATCTGTAAATGACCAGATACTAATAATATAACTCAAACTATCATCCATCTGTTGCAAGTGTTATAAGGCTAAGACATGCTCTACAAATCATTTAAGCAACAATCACAACAAGTAGCAGTCATCTCACTGGCGGTACATCAACCAAATACATATATAGGGTTTCATTTATTATTACGTAGACTAGACTTTCAGGACTATACTCACTTCATAGTTGTAGTCAATTTGCTAGTGAAGGGTGAAGGCTAAAATTGACAAGGCTAGGGCAAAGGATGACTTCCTACTTAACATCATGACACTTTGGATATGGAACAGGAATATTCACTATAACCACCTGCCGGACAAACAACAACACAAGGAATGGCGGTGCCTCACAAATGGTTAAGTTGTTCAGAGAGTGCTTATTCAACTTTAGGCATCATGTCTACATCAAGTTTGATCCAAGTTCGTTAGGACCATCAATTTTATTTCCATGGTCTTTTTGGCCTATATGACCTTTTGGGACTTCACCAGAGCTTAAAAGCACAACTAATTGCAGCTTTCATCTGGGACATATTCAAATTTATAAGGTCAGCAATATTTGGATATAGCATATATTTAACCATTTCTTTTTGGACCTTTTCTTATACCCTTCAAGGGGTATTTTAGCATTTCATCACTCTTGCCCTTTGCACACATATGTTAAGAAACACGTTTTAGAATTTACATTTTCCCTGGGCGCATATATAAATATTTCCAATACAAGTAGTACATGAGCTTTCAGTTTTAGCCAACAACATCTCAAGTGACCAGGGAGAGTTCTACACAGTGCCAAACATCAGGACAATCGACCAGAATGATTTAGGCATACAATCCAACTTACCAAAGGCAAGTTCTATCACCAACTCAGAGCCGAGACACAATATGAACAAGGAAGTTTGTCCAACAAAGGTTCTAGTGGGGAAAGGTCCTCCATGCCACAAGTCAAGTTGTAAGTCGGGTTAAAACAAAACTGAAAGGTAACGGATGGGTGGAGACAATGAATAATGAAGCCAACACTAGCAAGCCAGGTTATGGTGGGAATGACTACCTCTATCCTCCCAAGGGAGGGTAAAACCAATGAGTATAGATCGAGAACTTCCAAGTCTAGGTAGTGACATCAATACATAATACAAATACATCCAATTCCATATAATTATGACCGCCAGGTCATGACACTACATGTTAATACATGTCACAAAGATGAGTATAAGAGCAATGATAACCATAACACAATATAATAAAAGATGAGTCATAATCATGCATATAATCCATCTGAACCATCATCTGTCCAATGAGAAAGCACTGATATAAAACTGGGCATCAATAATTGCTCTGTAAATGACTAAATGGCTACATCAGTCCTCAAATCTGAGTGTCCTGAGACTCAGTCTTGACATGGGAGAGTACAATAGTCCACGAATAAAATAATGATCCGTCAAAACTGCTCATCTCAGCATCTCATATGTAAGAGATTTGGTTGAATAATGTACTGTATCTGAAAAATACAATATGTTAGTCTGGCTACTATATATGTGATAACAAAATGGTTGATGAGATCAGGCAGCTTGCTAAAGAATATGATGCCCTCATCCCTAGGGTCCATCCTGGGCTTAAAGAACAGACCATTGAAGATCTGATTTGAGGGAGCATTACAAGAACCCTTGGTTGAAGACATTTTAGAACAGCCTCTCGACACGGCTGTAATAGAAGATAAGAAGCTGCCTTAGGTATATATTGAAACTAACAAAAATTGTGTTGTAGATCTGTCTCATGAAAGTCTTATGGATGACAAAATCCAGTTTGATGAAGGGCTGCCCATTGCCTATCTAAGCCCTTTTTAGTGTTATATTGATGAAGCATGCGTTCTGACGTGCTGTATGGTTAAAAATTTGAAAGACCTCTTATGTTTGCAGCATGAGTGTTTTTATGACAGCCATACTTTGATGGCATTTCCAGTTCATATCTACAACATATTTGATGAGACTTTGTTTTGGTTAATGACCAAACATAAGGGAAGATGTTCTATTGTTGACAAGGAGCTGATATGGCTCCATTACTTGTATGCATACACCTGACGTGTGCTAGATTCATGTTAAGTTAGTTTAGGTAAGAAGAAAAATAAGCTCTTGCATGAGCATTTAAATTTTCAGTATGTTCTTCTTTGTTTTGTAATAAAGTGTGGGATGTGAATGAAGCCATCCCATCACATTTTTTTTCTTTCAGTTTGGGTCTGCTAATACCTAGAGATTATTGAGGTTCTCATGTGCTCTTGAGGAGAGCACACGTCTCCCATGGGGCCAGATGTTACCACCAAATTGGTAACGTGTTTCTCAGAGTACCAAAGGTCCAATCCTGGGAACAATTTTCAATTGTCTAGTCAATATCCCATTGGTATTAACAGTTTGTATGATGTTGATCACAATGATGGTGCAGGTGGCATCTTTCCCATGGTCAAGAGGGAAGATCCTTTTTCCACTATATCTTCAAGAAACAAGAATACAATGAGGGATCGTTACAATGAGCAATTTACTAATGTGCAAGATGGTGTTAATTTGAGGAGGCGGTTAATTCACAATACCCATAATCAGGTGACACCACAGTTGTCTGCAAACAGAGACAGGCCATTATCACAAAATGGACGCCGGATGTCATGTGACATACTAGATTGTTATGTTGACTCAGATACAGGCGATGAATCTTCCATTGTTTTTGATGAATCTGCCATTGTTTCTGAATGCATCTACCCAGAAAAATATTCTCCATCCCCAATACATGTAAAAATGCATAGTATGGAAACTGTTAAAACAGGTAACAATGGACAAGAGCAGGACTTATTTGAGGCAACAAGACAAGATACTAGCAAGGTATATAACAATGAAAATGGCAATTCTGGAAAGCTGAGGTCTAAGGAAGAAACTAATGATTTGCATCCACTGAGAGATGAGGAAAAACTTCATGAGACATGCAATTATGATGAATAAGGCCTTGTTTATGAAAAAAGCTTACATTATCAGTTCTATCGATGGGGCATCTTATAAACTACCACAGCTGATTGAGGAAGCCACAAAATCAAGCCCAAAAGTTTTCAAGCACAGACCATCTTCTTTCAGTGGTATATTACATCGTCGGGATAGGCCTTCATCATTTGTCATTTTGACAATGATGGTTTACATATGCGACTACAGCTCGTGATTCGAAACATGCTCGTGAAAGAGAATTTCTTATAGCTATTCTTACATGTGTTGCAGGAGCGTGAAAGGATCTTATTCCAGTGGGAAGAGCACATGAGTCATGGTCACGACATCTTTATCGGCTTCAATTAGCCCGAGTCTTACGTTTGTTGCAGCGTGGAGTTCATTGGCTGCCGAGGGGTGTGAGCACAAGCTTTACGCCAAATAGAAAGCATGAATCGGGCACCCGATTTCCTGCACCATTCACGCTGATGGAAAGGGTATTAGTTGGTTTTGGCAACAGTAAAAATTTTTCCATGCTAATTTCAACAAGGCAGGCGAGTTGTGATCGCTGCATCGATGGCGTCTTTGGCAAATCAAAGGGAATCAGACTTGGCGTAAATTGATATCCCTGCCACCAAGGATGATGAGAACGCTGCCGAGTTAGAACTGATGACAGTCACGCTTGTTCAGGACACCGAGGGGTTCCACGCTCTCTTGGTGGCAGCCGGGTCTTGGAGTTTAGATCCACGGGTAATTTGGCACTTAAACTTCTTAGCGGCCGATGGTTGTATACAACATCTGGGAGTGGAGAATTTAATTTACCTACGCAACAACTGATTAGTGAAAATGTGGACACGCAGGCGGTTCTGTGAGTTAGGTAGTCACTGGGTATCGTGGCAGTTTTAGTGACTAGTCAAAGTGTGGGTCCTTTTTAATAAACTGTTTCTGCTTTGATATATGGGTTAGTTCGAGTGGGCTTTCTGTAAATAAAGTGATAGTTACACTTTAGTAGGAGTTACTTTGATAAAGTTTTGTCAGTGATTCCATAGAGATAAAAGTGGATCTATGACTCACTTTATAAATCTTTTTCTCATTTATTATTTTCTTTAGAGGAAAGCCTTTTTTGGCCTATAAAGAGCATGGCTCTTTCATTGTAAAAGATGGAAAAATTGGTTGGGAGAATTTTTCCCCAGAGTTGAATAAAGAAAAAGTCATGTTGGGTTTTTCGGACATATATTGGGCATCTCAGTCATGGTTTTTCTGTTTTTCATAAGTTATAGATTAGACTTAGTATAGAAGGCTATAATCTAGTGCATTGGACTTGATTGTCGACATCACATTTTTGAAGGTCTTAGGAGTAATGGATAGTAGTCAGTTATACTTCCATTCTCGTTGCCTTCAATTATGGAACGTACCAGCTTAGTATCGCTTCTGTGAACCGCAAGGCCTCCCTGAGTCCCCTTTTGACTCCATCCTCCCTTTTGGTACGGGCACTGGTCTTCCCTCGACGACTAATCCTCCCTTCCCTTCTTGTCCATCAAGTACAATCCTTTTCCTTTTTTTTACAAACGTTTCTTTAAGGCAGCCTCTTCAAATCACCTTCCCCTTTTGCTGCACCTGCCTTAGCGACCCTAGTTTAGGGAAACCCCCCTAGAGTTGGAGAAGAGCCAACTTGAAGTGAGGAGAGATGGGTGTGGTGACATTGGCCTCTCTCTCTCGAGAGTTGTCACCGGGCCGATGTGCTCGCATTTTGGGCTTCAGCACTCGCGTGTCAGTTTTGGGTGATAACACATTGCATGCAAAGGAAGTTGGGATTTCCCACCCTTGCATATAAATTTAAGAAGGGCTAGAGTAATTAGTTTTGATATCTGCATGTTTATTTTTTGCCCCATCATTTCCATTTTAGAAAGTGGATTGAGTGGCTAGGATTAGTTTGCTATTTAACTTTATTTTATTTTTTTCCCACACCTTGTAAGTGATTTGGCTTTGCTATCCTTGCAATATCGTGCTGGCTAGTGTAGTTAAAACTCTTTAAAGTTTTTGTTCTTTTTTTTTGGGAAGTAAATTAACATTGCCCCAATCTTTGCCTTGTAGTCACTCGCCTTGTCGGTTGGTTCAACCTTGGGTGACAAGAAAGGGAGAAGATTTGAGTTGGCTAGATTAATAGGCATCCAACTCTTATCTTGATAAGAGATTGAGAAAATAAAGGTTGACTTGTGGAGCTAGAGGGGTAGAGGCTGTTGGGATCCTCGTGGCACTTAGTGTCGTCATATTGAGCGCCCAACAATCTTTGGGATTGACTTCCGGAGCTAGAAGGGAACCTTGTGTTCTCTTGTTGGGCACCCAACAATCTCTTTCAAATCGTAAGAGATAAGTGTTAGGGGTAGACACATTAGATAGGTTGTACTTTATTGTTTCACACATTAATTCCCCTAAGCTCATGTGAGACCTAAAATGAACTAAAACTTACAGGATCACTTGTAAAACACTACAATATCTTGTTTCATTCACAATTTTTCTTTCAAAGCAATTTCAGATCAAGTTACATTGCATGGTTACATTTCATTTGACGCAATTTGAGTTATGTTAATGAGGAATTTATTGAATTCAATGAACTAAGGATTTGGGAAGCATTTCATTGCGATTTCTTGTCTATCTTGTATTTTTACATTATTGTGTATTGTATTTTCCAAAGCCCAATAGAATAGGCACTGGACATGAATAGTTGTTTCTGTCTTTCTTGTAATTGCATTTGATTTAATTCGAAAGCAAGGTGTGCCTGTCATTGAAAACTATTGCATCTTTGCATGGTTTCTTGTCATTAAACTTAATTTAAACCTTAATAAATTCTAACTCTCGATTAAAATCCTAAAGAAACTAAGTAAGTAGGGACTACCCCCCTTGACCTTTAGGGAATTGGGTCTAAACGGAGGAGTTAGGAATCGAGGTAACATTGGGTTTGAAACTCATAGTTGCCCTCAAGAACACACCTAGCGGTTGTGAGACTTTTCTGTGGTTAAGTGTGTTTTAGGCGGCAATAGCAACTATAGTAATTATAATTATTATAAAATAATAAATTATTATTATATAGTTTTAATATATATATTTTGTAAATATTAAGCTAATATAATAATATTATTATAAAGTTTTAATATTTAATTATTTTTTTTCAATTAGGGTTTACGTAGAGGATGGTGGCTGGAAGAAATGGTCACGGAGCGTGGGGGTCGCTGTGTAGGGAGGAGTGTGATGCCGATGGAGCAGGGTGGAGCGCGAGGCTAGGGTGCAGGTGGTTGGGGGGAGGTAGCGAGCTGGGGTGCAGTGGGAAGAAGGGCGGGGTAGGTAGTAGCGAAGGGAGGAGCGCGGATGCATAAAGGGATGGAGGCAGGGTGGCGCGCGATGGAGGCAAGTGCGGGAGTGAGTAGAGGATGACGCGGGTAGTGGTAGAGGTGTGGGAGCAGAACTGGGTGGCTGCGCGGGAGTGGAGGTGGAGCAAGAGCCGAAGGCCGGGGGGCAGCTGGAGCAGAAAGGGAGCAGGCGCGGATATTTTTTATATTTATAAAAAATATAAATATAACATGATAATATATATATAAATAATATCATTAATATTATTTATATATATATTATTATGTTATATTTATATTTTTTATATAACATGATGCATGGTGGCAATGCACTATTTCCATTTGCCTTCGAACTGGGCGATTTCGAGCATTAACAAAGCCCATCTAGCAATTTTGTATTTGAGATATGGTAATTTTGGTGATGAGTTTCTAGCAATGTTTGCATGTGGACACTGCCTATGTGGTCTGCTTTTTTGTATAAAATGTGTTGTATGTACATATTTTGATTATCTTAATAGTTGAAAAAAATGATTCAAAGACGGTTAGAGAATCATGCAATTTTCTATGGTTGTTTCGTTTTGTAGATGTATTCATTTGATCTTTTATGTATATTGCTTTGCTCCTGCAGTTTTGGTACACTGATGACAGCAGCCTTAGAATGGAGAGGTATCCCAACCTATGTGTTAGGCCTTGCTCGTGGAGTAAGTGCCATCATTGGTATATCTGCAACACTCTTGTACCCCATATTTCATTCTCATATTCATTCGCTTCGCACAGGACTTTGGTCCATTTGGATTCAGGTATTTCTCTGTTTCTCATCTCTGTCACTTTATGTTTGCTTCTCATTGCTGATTTTGGCACATTTGAAAAACAATCTAATTCTATTACACTGAATGTTGGAGTTGTCCTTGTAGCTATAAATTCATTAGGGAGCAGTTTGTGAAGATACAGAGCAAGTTCAAACATTTTCAAATCATTATTTAGAAATGAACACTATGCTGAATTGATGGGAAACATTATTTTCTGCAACAGTTGCATATTTTTAATTTTCTAGTTATATAATGAATTTTTGTTACACCTGCAACTGTAACAGATATCATGCTTTTATGGGAACCAATGACAGATGAGAGTCTGTGACTTTTGGGGCTCAGAAAGTATAGATTCAAGTAAAAAATATGTGACATTGGTGTGCAAAGAAAGGATAAATCTCATAAAAAGGACACAAAAAGAAAGCTCTTAAGAAATAAGTTTGAAAATGATTTAAGGTGTAAGTCTGCCTTTTGGAGATCTTTTACCTACACATGAATGCAAAAGTAAACATTTTAGAGAGTAACAAGTTATTTCCATGACAATTGAAAGTGTATAAATGCATCTTGATTCTCAAAACTAAGTTTTCATGTCATAATGTATTTGCTGTTAACAAGTTGTAATACATTTGCGATCATAGGTTAAAATGCAAAGGAGAATACTGTCCTTGTGAGACAAAAATGATGAGAATAGGGACGTTAGGAGTAAGGTCTAGAGTAATTCATTTATACTTTACACTTTTGTTCATCGATCTTCTTTTTGGCTAATATAGCTAGTGTGAATGGACATAAACATGAAAAGTTGGAGATTTCTTGGATAAATGCACCTTGTTAGGCTATGATAAGATGCTTACCACCCTCCATGGTCGTTTGGTACATATTCTTGACAATTTGAAGTTGATGAACATTAAGATAGAGTTTTTGAATGGATGCAAGTTTATATCAACTCAAGAAATAACTATAGAAAATTCTAACCAAATAAATTGGATATAAGGGGAAATATTTGAGAACCAAGACTTTAAAATAAAAAGCATTGTTGAAAATATTTTACCTTAAATCATAAAATGAATCTCAATGTTCACTTTTAGCAAGCATATTAATATAAATTATTGATGAATCTTTTAAAATCTGTGTTTGGCAATTTGAGAAAAAGCTAAAAATTAAAGGTGTGGAAATTGTGATACATACGATTCTCTTTATGTTTGCATATATGCATTGATGCCTGGATTTATGTATGTATATACTCACACACTAGCACTAGTTCATGCTCATATATAAAACAATTTATCATTACATGATCCTTTATTTATGAATTTGAAAAAGATATAAATAGAGTGGCATGTCTATATGATAGCAGATGCATGGAAATTAGTAAGAAAGCTAGGGCTTGTATCTATATATGGATGTAATGAGGCTGTCACATACCCTAAATTTGCAAAAACATTTTATGTTTTAGGAAACATTATGTTATAATTTTATTATAAAGTTGTAATTAATGACCAAGTGGGGTCAAGGATAATTGCATGTAATTGCTGAATATTTTATTAATTAATAAATGAAAGATGAGACAACAGTTTAAGGAGGCTATTAAATGAGTGTTTTACTGGTCACTTGGTGGAATAGGCTGGGTTGAGAGCAGATTGGCACTTGGCAGCATCCTCAAACTACTTCTAGTTGTTGCAGGAGGCAACTTCCCTATTTTTGTGGTCATGTTCCCCAAGAAAGTGGAACAAGAGCAGGTGGCTCATTAAGTGAAAACTGACCCAAAAGACCTAGGCATGCTAATAAAACTTCCCATTGAATTCAGCTGAGGCTGCTCATTTCTTTACTTGTGAAAATTTTGAGTGAATTTAGCAATGTTGCACGATTCGAACTCGGCAAAGACTCGGTTGGCATATGACTCGTCGACTCGGGAAAGACTCAGGAAGGACTCTGGATAGACTCGGCAAATAGAAAAAAGCTTAAAATATGGTAAATTTTAGGCCAAAAAATAAGGAAAGTACATCAATAACCATATTCACACTTTATATTAATAGCAGATACCAATGTATTTGTGGGAGCACCATTGACATTAAGACTAATATTTATTATTTAAGCAAATAAATTCTAAATATACTATATTGAAACTTTTGTAATTTTATCTTGATCAACATAAAATTAACTTTTTGTATAAAAAAATTATATTATAAAAACATTTTCAAAACTCTATGATACTTATGTAATTTTATCTTAATCAACATAAAATTAACTTTCTATATAAAAAATTATATTATAAAAACATTTAACTTTTTATATAAAAAATTACATTATAAAAACATTTTCAAAAAATTAACTTTCTATATAAAAAATTATATTACAAAAACATTTAACTTTTGATATAAAAATTATATTATAAATATTAAAGACATTTTCAAAACTCTATGGTATATGGAAACTTATATAATTTTATCTCAATCAACTTAAAATTTTAAAATTAACTTTTTTATATAAAAAATTATATTATAAAAATTAAAAAACATTTTCAAAATCTGAATTTTGAATAATCAACATAAAATTAACTTTTTATATAAAAAATTATATTTTAAAAACATTTTCAAAACTATGAATTTTGAATAAGATTTATCACTACAAGAGTATTAGCCTAAAGTCCACGGAATTCCATTGATGAGTTGATGGCAGAAAATCACATTAATCATCCATAGCAACGGTTGAGGATTTCTCACGATATTTGTTTTCATGAGGTGTCATAAAGTTTGGAAATGTCATGAATGGTTGAGAATCTCCCCAATCATCGAGATTGGTTTAATCCAGATGGACGGTTTAGGATTGCTCATGAAATTCGCTTCCATTGACAGTTAGAAAGTTTGGAAATGCTGCAAATGGTTGCAAATGGTTGAGAATCATCCCGCCCATACAAATTGACGTTGAAAATCACTCATGGGAAATAAATCTGCCAGAATTCAAGCAAACCATAAAAACCTTTGAAGTTTGTTGTCATTCCCGCAAGTTTTTTTTTGGGCGTCCATGGATTTCAGGCGAGTCCGACCGAGTCTCTACCGAGTACACGCGAGTATTGGCGAGTAGACGAGTTTGTTCTAGGTTGGCGAGTCTGCGCCGAGTTTGAAACGGTTACTCGTTTTGGGGTTTGACTCGGGTAGACTCGTGAGTACCTGCGAGTCCTTCCCGAGTTGTGCTTCACTAGAATTTAGTGCACAAGAAATTCGATGGAGGGGACTAGCAGAAGTTTTTCTTTTGAGTGAAAAGTGCTGAAGTTCTGAACTAGTGCAGCTGATTTAAGCTGAGTTCATACTGCTATAAACAGAACAGATTACTGCTGATTGCTCAGTAGAGTTGCAAAGATTTTCTAAACCGGTTCTCTCACCCAGTGCTTCAACCAGGTGGACCAGTAGACAGGCTCGAGGGTCCTGAGATTTGCAGTTCAGCTATCTCCAGGAGTTGGTTAGGAGGAACAGGCTCCTTAAGTTGTTGTCTCCTCTGCTACATTTCTAGGTTCTACATGTTCTTTCTAATTTCTCTATGCATACTTAGGATCAAGAAGGAATGAATTTAGGAAATAATATGTTACGTTTCTGTTCATCTGTTATTAGAATTATTGAAGGAAATATTTTACTGTGAAAAGACAGACAAATTCTGGATTAGATATGGATTAGGATAAATGATTAGAGTAATTTCAAATTTTACTCATGGATAAAATACCTAACTGTATTTTTCCACACCTTCAAGAAGGTAGTACTCTAGTACAGCGGGTTAGATTAGATTATGATGGTTAAATCGAATGAAGAATGCCGGATTATGTTTATTACTTTTTACAGATTCTTTGTAAGAATGTTCAAGAGTTCCTTAGTTAGACTGCACCTGTTAAAGAAGCTAGACATGAACTATTTCCAAGAAAGATCTTAAAAAAAAAATATACGTAGTCTGTGCTTTTATTTACACAGTAAATAAATTACTAGCTATAAGTCTAATTATTATAATTATACATAGTAATTAAACATTATAACAGCATAAAAATAAATAAGCAGAAATAACTTAAAAAAACCAGTTAAATGAGGTATAGAAATCACTTAGGTAATTTCATTACTAATGTAAGTAAGAATCAAACTTGAAATACATTACAATTAAATATTAACTCTGTAAAGATTTAAAAATAATTAAAATTTTACAAAACCCGAATTTAGAGAAACTGTCAAATATGACCTTTATTTCCTTCTCTTTTTTCCAGAAGAGGGTTAATACAGTTTTACCCATAATTACTTGAAGCATAAATTCTTCATTTATACAAATACAAATTATCTATTTTATAAATACACAGAATTAAATAAACTTTTCACAGAAACAGTATTAAAACTGTTTGTCAATTATAAATTAAGACTAATTAAGTAAGGACCTTTTAAATTTTCCAACCCAAGTACACAGTAAAAATTCAGGTTGTACTAATCAACCATTCTTTTTATTTATTTCCTGAAATAATTGTTTTTACTGACAGAGAAAAACTCAAACTCTATTTTAAAACTAATATCTTAAACATTTTCCTCTTTCTGGTAAAAAATAAAAAATTATGGACTTAAACAGAAATAAAAACCTTTTCTAAATTCTTAACCATCTATTCATCAATACAAGTATTGTAGCAGAAAAGTAATTTCTATTAATTTAAAACTTTAACAAAATTGAATTTTTAACCATTACAAGAAACCCCACAGTTTGCCATCGACCTTGTAAAAACCACAGTTCGTGGTCGAATACAGGAATATCTAACACAATAAGCCTTTAAAGCTTAAGCAAAATATAAATATATTTAAAACCCTATCTAAATACATTTAAAAATCCCATAGGAATCACGGCTTTAAAGCCTGTCCAAAATATAAATTCCTGTAAATCAAGTTACGGCCGTAAGGGCTTCATAAATTTTTTTGTTAAAATATTTAAGTCACGGCCAAACGGCCTTCCCAAAAATAAACAGAGTACATCGTAGCCACGACCAAGGCGGTACACAAACCAAGTGAAATAGTATCACCCATGAACCCTCACACCATTGCAGAGGAAACCTCAAGTAAGGACCGAGACTTACCCGTTTTCTGAAGAAGCGTGGAGACCCCCTCTTAGCCAGAGTCTTCTAGTTGCCTGTAAACTGACCTACACACCATTAAAGATTGGTTAAGCTTCTTGTACATATAAAAAAAAAAGAGATATAGCAAATGAATTTATGGCAATATAAATAGATAATGATGAGTTTACCTGAGAAATTTCACCACCAGCTGTGTAATGGCCTGATTACACAACGTTTTCAACTGATTGAATATCCTCTTACCCTAGCAACTGGCAGAAGAGACCGATAAGCTCCCACTCAACGATAAGATTAAGCTATCAACCAAAAACCACGATGAAACCAAAACTGAAAGGCACACTGCTATTTCAGACAAAGTTCACTAGTGAATAAAGCACGAAGGGAAACTCTCGTAGAAATCATGATTGGCAACCAAGGCCCTCATACACAGAGAATAGCAAAGGTGACAAAGGCTCTCACATGTAAAGGTAAGCCATAGCGACGAAGGCCCTCACTTGCAATAGAAAAACAATGGTGAAGCTATGAGACTGTAAGCCTGCGGCTCCCTCTCCACAGTAGGCAAAAGATAGGGTAAATGCGCAAATTTAGGGTTTTTGAGACATATATAGTAAAGCCATAAAAGTCAAAACCCTATCCTATAACCATCGACCACGTGGAAGATCAATATGTTAGAGAATTGTGGGTCTAGCTCTATGGTTTCGAGAGTCTTGGAGCAGCCTGCAAGTAAAAAGATTTTACATAAAATTTTGGTTATAAACCCTTTCAACAATCGAATAATATCTTTATATTATAAGATGCACAGTATAATCTTAAAGAAAAATGTTATTGGTGGTAATCTTCGCATAAACTAGGGATTACAACTATGTTTTAAGAACCTTGTAATTCATAATAACTTATGCAAAAGAATCTTTAACCTTGTTAACATTATAAACGAACACCTTGTGATAAATTTTAGGACTTGCAAAAAAGACCTTTAGAAAACCTATGATAATACATTGGTTAAAAATACTTGTATGTATAAGATTGCATGTATAGAAAGATTCATAGCATGATTCTTAGTATGAGTATTATAACTTAGTTTTGTTATAGGGTAGTAATTTTTACATCATATCTCCTCGTGATATGAAGGTCATGCAAAGGCTAGGTTAGATAGATTTTGTAGGAAATGATCTCTTCATTCTTTACACAAAGCAATAATACTACTTGTTTAACAATACAATGTTCATATTATTTCATTTCCACCTGGTAAATACTTAAGCAGATAGTAGATTGTCACGTCCCCATGCCTCCAACCGGCGAAGAGGACGCGACGAACATCATCAAAACAGCCGGGCAAAATGCCCCATGAACATAAACAGAATTCAAACGCTGAAATTAAGCATACACAGATGCATTTATCTTCAATCATACAGCGGAAGCAAACACACACATTCCAGCAATTCTCCATGTTCATTAGAATTCATTTAACATCAATATGATTTGCAGAGATGGGATAACAACAGCACTCATCTCTCAATGAAGAACTTGCCCGCAACCAGCTACGTCGCTGCAACGTTCCACCCAACCATAGGCCAGCTTGCTCATCAATCTCTCAGCAACGCTGCCACCCCCGAGCTGGGCATGATTCCTCCGGAATAAGGGTCAATTGCAGGCTTATACATAGCCAAGGGGACATAAACGGCAAACCAATCACAGCTGGGTTTCACAGGCTGTCAACAAACAAGCCAAGCCAGCACAGCCCAAGGCTCAACCACTGCATACCAGCAGTAAAACATCTTCATTCACTGCTCTGTGATGAAGGCATAAACAACAGGGTGGCAACCCCAAACCATGGAGGAGCACAGCTCAAGTCCAATGGACAACCCAGAGTTGGTTTTGGCCCTAACGTGGCCAAAACAACTCAACCACAACATCCCAGACCAGGGAAACAACAGCGGTCCAATTTCACAACAAAATTGACGGCAACTATGCACAGTCCCAAAACACAGAAACTCATCCCACGAATTGGAAACCCACAGTGGCTCAAAACGAAATTGAACACCACAGCCAACAAAACACAGGGGAAACAGCAGCCCCAAAACATGACAGTGAGAACGGCCCTCACAACATGGGAAAACGACCCAAACACCCTATGCGTGAGGAAGAACTTACACCCAACAGCAAAATGCACGGGAAATACATACCCGATTTCTCTGCGTGAGGATGAACAGACCACAGTAGGAAAATGGCTCCCTACGAATTGGGCACTACGGCCAACCAAAAACGTGGAGAAGACAAAAACGGGAAGCAATCCCTCTTCGTGAGAATGCACAGCAATGGAGAGGACGCGAATTTGCAGTCAGCGGTTGCTCAGCCACTCGTGGAGACGAACAAAATGCCCACGTGAGACCAAACTCGTCCAAAACCTATGCGTGAGGAACCAACAGACCCAAAATCGTGGTGAGTGAGTAAACTGACCAGGGAGGGGTGCGTGAGGGTAAAGAATGGGCAACGTGGGTGGAGTGGGCAATTGGGTAAGGCTGACAGCCTCCCACAACCACCACCACTTCAGCAATAAATGCCCTCAGCCATAACTCCTCAACCACCAGCTGAGCATTAAAGAGGTTGACAAGGTTGGGTGAGACAAAAAGGGTGACAAATAACAAAGGTGGCAAAACAACAAGGCAATAAAACATGGGTTTTTCCCCTTAACCAAGGTTTGACATCCACCACCCCTTATCCTTTGGAACCATGCCCTTTTCATTCAACGTTGCACTGCCGTAGCTGGTTGTGGTTTTAGTTTAATTGATGTGCGTAATTACATGATGTCAAATTATAAGGTGACGGATAGCACGACAAACCATCGGCAAATATCTCCATTGCCGAACATACACAACCAAATCGATGGTGGGGCTTTTGCCTTGAGCTCCTCACCACGATTAATTACAATATATACATCATGCAAATGGGGTCGAAACCGGGGACATGACATAGATTGTTTTCTGCATTAAATCATTAGTTCAATGTATGAATATCAATCATTATACCTTATGACTATACCTAGATTTAGGTTTTCCTAGTTTACATAACATTTGAATATTGTTGAGACAAATACTTATGAACTATCATTGGTAACAAGTAATAAGTTATCAAATGACCCGGTCACGGGGGCTTCACTTGTTGGCCAATATCCTATCACGTTAGTTCATATTGTGGGTTTTAAAATTATAAAAAATCGAACCAATATTTGCAGGTATTAGCGAGGTAAGGGGTTTAAGGTGGGGGTGGGTGGGGTGGTTTATAAGGATTGAGGTATAAAAAGGGGTGGGGAGGAGGTTTTAAGTATTGGGAGGGGATTTCACCAAAAAGAGTTTGGGTCAATATTTCTCGAAATTAAGGGTATTCTTTAATATCCCACGATCGCACGTGCTATGTGAGAGGTTCACTAAGTGAAGTCCCCGTGGACCCGGTATACAAATTTATCTTTCTTTAGAATGGTATATAGGAACTAAACTGATAATAAATAAATGAAAGTTTGATGAACAAGTTATAGTCGAAGCGAGGTAGAAGAACAACTGGATTTATATTCAGATTCTCCAAATACTTATGCATACAATAATTTAAATAAAACATAAATATACAGTTTCAACGACACCTCCTTTATTTTGACCAAAGCTGTAAATTAAACAAATATACTAGCATTTTTATTTATGCTAGTTGAGATAATTAATCTCGATCCGGAAACTGGTTACAAAACGTCTTACCTGTAAAAAGACCTTTAAAAGAAGCATCACTTCACTGCATTAGCTAAAAAGCTAAGTAAGCCTCGGACTTAACTGAAGTTCCTTCATGTTTACAAACAGTAAAACAAACTCTAGCACATAGTAAACAAACAGATGTTTCAGTTCATGTTATTCCAAATCATAACCTGTTAAATCAAATATTTAATAATGATTTATGAAAGCAAATATTTAAGTATGTGTTGCCGCCTAATTCACACTTTAAGACGCAGGAAAGTCACAACCTGCTATGTGTGTCCTTGGGGGCAAGCGAGAGCTGGGGACCACTGTCACCA
>LPNX011142393.1:86763-133834 GCA_001517045.1 Pseudotsuga menziesii | reverse complement strand
GTTAAACCACTATCCTAAGTTTAATTGACATCAAGGAGCATTAATTACCATCATCCCAGTCACTCCCACGCCTACCTACAGTCAAGGAGGCTAACTGGAGCTCTCCAGGGGTGATCTGTGTGACATTAATGCACCTAATTTCTAACTGGGGGTTACTTTCAATTCAACCAATCAGTTACAGTCAGTTAAGGCGCCTCCATGCATTAAATATATTATTTAATCATTATTTATTGATTATTTTATTATTATTTAATGAACTGGAGCTAACAAGGCGCCTTCACCAACTTCTGATGGTCAGTTCAGCTTCAGTTAACCTCATCAGGGTTTATTGGAGTCATGCAGTACTAGCACTTGATGGTTGGTTGCTATGACATGTGTTTGATCTCCTTCAGTTGAGATTAAGTCATTTATTGCACTCCAACTTCAGTTAGGGATTGGTGAGTCAATTAGGGTTTTTGTCAAGTGGTTAACTGAGTGGTATTGCATGGCAAAGAGTCAGTTGAGCTAGAATCATGCATGGGAATTCAAATTGTCCCTTAGGTATTCAAATTCTTCATTGAGTTAAGCTATGGCTCATGCATGGGAATTGTAACCCTTTATTGTTTATAAAAGATACAGAGAGGAAACCTATTTTGGTTCCAATTATTGCTAATTCATGTGTATTTGTCAATTATTCTTTGTTGATTTTGATTCCTAGTTCCTAGATAATGTGCAAGAATTAATAAAGTCAAGGTGGGTAACCCTCCTATTGCCTAAGGGTTAAAGTCCCCACAGTTCTGGGGCACTAGGGTTATTAGACTCACCTAGTGAAGTTGGCCCTATTTGGGTTTATTCAAGTCCAAAATTAGTATAAATAGAGAGCTAGCCTCTCTATTTATCATACACTCACTCACACTCAGTTGTAGCGTATAGCTGAGGAAGAGAAAGAAACTGGGGCAAGGAAGAAAGAGGTTATTGCTATTGAGATATCATCTTACTGTTTTTTGGTTTCACTTTTGGTGCTGATTCTATCTCTGAGGAAGTTGCGGGGTTTTCTCCATTTATGGTTTCCCTGAGGAAAAACATTGTGTTCATTATCTCTTTTGTTTGATTGCTGTGCTTGTTGTTCTCCCAGTTAAAGATCCTAATGTTATGCTATCTTAATGTTAAAAATATAACAAATCAACCATGTATAAGCAATTAAATACTTCCATGGATTAAATATTCATATTCAAAATGCACATGAATTGGACACGAAAAGATATTTCTATTAATAAATCAGATATACAATAGTGACAAACTCTGTCAGCACTTCTGCAAACCAGAGATACCAATTCCTCCACCTAGTCCTCCACCACTTCAATCCTCCATCTCTTAATAGAAATCTCACAAACAAAAGGCAAGCTTGGGAAGAACACTATGCTCTCCAAGGAACAAAGGGAGTAGACTCAAATATAAGCAAAGCTGAGGTAACAATGGACTATAGTTTCCCTGCTCTTCAATTCCTCCTCCTTTGATGTATCCAAGGGGTTCCTTATATAGCACTCCAAAGAGGTAATGGAGGTTCGAATATGAACGTTCTCAAGGCATTTCGAAGGCCAAAAGTCAATTTATTTAGACTCAAATGAAGAAAAATACAAAAATATTTGTCATTTTGCACACATCCTAATGTACACGGGTTTGAGGTCAAAACTGTGTACAGACGCGGGTATTGCTTTAAAAGTCACATATAGGTATAAAAAGGAAATTTTTGGGGATGATCTTGGAACATCAAAGTATAATATAAGTCCATGGGGTCCAAGGAGTCTGCAGAGGGACAGAGAAGGCCATAAATGTGTGATCTACTTGATGTGGTAAAATCGGCTATAACAATGAGTATTAGGAAGTTATGGGCAACACCGAGATTCTAGGGAACATATTTTTTATGTCTTGGAACCGATGGAATCTACCGTGTTTAACTAGGTGGAAGATCTACTAGTGTTCTTAAGAGATCAACTCACCAAATTTCGATGGGGTGAGTTGAAGCAGTTTGGGTATGGGACAATTCTAGTATCCTTATTTTTGGAGAAAGTCCCACTGTTGAGGACTGAAGTGGCCTTCAACAAAATTGTGGCATACGATCCATGTATGCTATAGTGGGTTGAGGTGATGGAATGCCATTGTGGTGGTGGACCCAGAGTCAAGTACGATATATCGTTCTTCCACTGGTTGGATGACAAACTTCTGATGATTCAAGACTATGCCTATGCAGGTATAGACTTTCATGGTGATCTAGACTTGGCTCTTCCTGATGGAGAGCAGTGGGATGATCTCAGTGAGAAAGAGAATGAAATACATTTTTTTTTTATGTTTTTATAATTTTTATGCATGATAGTGAGACAGGTTTTCCTACTATGTATATGTTGGGGTAGTCTATCTAGGAGGATCTTCACCTATTGACTGAAGAGCAAAGGATAGATTTGTATGCCAAGGTGTTATGAGGAGATGAAGGAGGTCAAGGAGATACTCTAGAGTCTTACATTATACATCCTTGACATATCAGTAAATGACCTACCAAGGAGGTATCAAAGACACACGACCGATATTAGGACATTTCAGTCGCTTTTTATGTAGAGTGGAAAGGGAGATCATGTGCTACCATGAACATCAGTAGGGTTTAGCATGATATGTACACCGAAATCCATGAGATTCAGTTTTTTGTTATCCTATTGTACTAAAATTTATCACGCTTCATATTAGGTCTCAAGACCACATTTTTGTACCAAAACTATATATATATACAGACTTATTTTTGTGACCTATCGAAAATTTTGTAATGGAATGTAACTTACATGGATCTTATCTTTTACACTGTTTATTTACAATTTTTCACGCTATTTCACACATAAAAATGTCAAGAATGGGAAATATGCCAATCCAACATGTAATTAGGAAGCAAATCATTGATTGAATTAGAATATCTTGGAACATGTGGATAGGTAATAGACTCAAACAACCATTCAAGAAGGCATACTCTTTGAAAAAGATGAAGGATTACAGGGCTTCGAATGCCATAGACATGGTTCAATTGAGAAACCTCTAACTGAGAGTCAAAATAAATAGCTATGTGAGCAACATCAGGAGAAGAATATTCAATCAAAAACCATATCACTACATGATATTCAATGATATTGTTGGTAGCTCGACCTAGGTAAACTACTCCTAAAATAACTAATTCATGGGATTGGGAATAGAGTACCTAGCTACTGAAGAAAGATTCATGGTATGGCGACTGGAACCATCCAAAAAACCATAGTAATGAGTCATTGACATATTCAAAACATAACATGATATAAGCAGTGATGGACAAGGTTCCAAAACCACACCAAAATAATAAAACAACACCAAAAGTTAAATATACACAAATGTACAAGGTACCGATGCAAAATTTCTTAAGCATAGTAATTTTTAGGTAAATCCCATTACGAGGATTCCCAAAAGGTATTCCATCATAATCCACTAGCCCATAAGACCATTTCTCTAAGACTTTACTTACGACAAAGGGACCATACCAGATCGACTCAATTTCCCTTTTCCTAATTTGTAATGTTTCTGATCATATGTCAGAACAAGATATCCTTTGTTAAATACATGAGGTTGAACTCATTTATCATATTGGGCATTGATATGTTTTGTATGCAACTCGTTAGTCAAAGCAACATCTTGTCGCATTTCATCAAGGTTTGTGAGATAAAGGAAACATTCTTCCTTGACCAAGGTATTAGGAAAAAGATTGACAGCTAGTTTCAAGGATGGGATTTCACATTCAATAGGTAAAACAACTTCCAATCCATAGACTAGTTGAAAAGGAGTGAAACCATTGCTATTTTTACATAGGTTCTATAGGCCCATAGTGCTAAGAATGGAGTTAAGTACCATTTGAATTATGCTCCCCCACCATCCTACGAAGCGTAGTTTTTAAAACTTTGTTAATGGCTTCGACTTGGCCATTAGCTTGTGGATAGTATGGAGTTGAGTTTTCATGGAGAAAAGCAAACTTAGTGCTTAGATTGGTCATCATCTAATTATGGAAATGAGATCGTGACTAGTAACTATGGCTTGAGGAAACCAAAACCTAGTTATGACATGATTGAAAAGAAAGAGGGCATCAGTCTTACCATCCTCTGCATATGTAGGAATTTCTTTAGCCCATTTTGTAAAGTAATCCATAACTACAATGATGTAACCATGCCCCCCAAATGAGGTAGGCTTACAATGCATAAAATAGATCTCCCATTTGGAGAAAGGGCCAACAACAATGATGGGGTGTACTGGAGCAGGGTGGGTGAACTTCTTTAGATAAAACATCTAACATGGTGGGAATTTTTTAACTACTTCATGGAAGTATTTGAATATCGAGGGTCAAATATATCCAATGCAAAGGATTTTCTAGGTCGTAGCCATCCCAGAAAGATGACCTTCACATGCTCCAGAGTGGCAATCATTCAAAACTTGTTTAGCCTCTTTGCGTGTCAAACATCATTGCAAAACATAGTTAATACCACATTGATATAAGGTATCATTAACAATTATATAGTATTTCGTGTGGTGTCGAATGCGATGACGATCATCATGAGATAGAACATACTGAAATCATTGAGTCTGGAGATATATGATAAGATATCCATACCAGAGGTTGGTTGTGCTAATTAGAAACAAAAAATCATCGAGGAATGAGTCAGTTGGCTCAGTTTCCATTGTAGAATGGGGAAGGTCACACATTAGTTCTGTAAATACTAATGACTTCTTGGAATTAGATTTGGAAAACTCAAGGTAAAAATATTGTAGGATTAAAATCCAATGAGAGTATTTTCCCCCAGTACCTAACGGATCAGAATGTAATACATGGGGTTGAGGTCTACGAGAAAAGTAGTGGTGTGAAGCAAAATGTAGTGACAAAAACGTTGCACAGATAGGACCGTAGCCAAATCCAATTTATAGACATGTGAGTATTGGGTTTCGAATTCTAATAAACTCTTACTTAGATAATATATCACATGTTCCTAGTCGTTTGCATATTCTTCCACTAATACCATACAAACGGTAGTAGTCGATGCAACAAGTTATAGTAGATAATCTTTTGAATAATAATGGGGATGTAATACAAGTGAGTGCATAATCATATGTTTCAAGTTATCAAAATATTTCTAGGACATAGCATCCCATATGGACAAAGTGTTCTTTTTCAACAATCACATGTATCCATGTGTCTTTTCTGGAAAAATTGCACACAAAACAAAGTAGAAATTTTTCCTTCCCTTACAAACCTTGATGTTCCATAATATTGGTCAATGGAGGTAAGGACACAATGATAGTGATTTTCAAAGGATCGATATGAATACCATACCTTGAAACAACAAATCCAAGTAGACGTCGAGTCTCCACACAAAAAATGCATTTATGTGGATTGAGACAAATATGATAAAGATTTCATCTAAGGAAAATGGACCTGATATGTTGTGAATGATCCTCTCATCATTGTGAATGGGAAGGTAGGTCATCGATGTAGGGTTCCACTATATTCTTGATATCATGGAAGGAATAGGACATGGATCATTGGAATGTAGCTCCAACATTTTTCAAGCCGAAAGGAAGTTTACAGTAAGCTAAGGTTCCCCATAGGAAAAATAATGTCATCTTATGTTGATCAATGGATAATATCTCTATGTGATTATAGTCAGAAAATCCATCCATAAAGGAAAACATGACACTTATAGCATAATCGTTGATGATCTAATCGATATAGGGAGCGGGGTAATTGTCCTTGCGACAAACCTTATTCAAATCCCTACAATTGATACAAACCCTAATAGTGCCCTGTTTCTTAGCGACAGGTACAATATTAGATACCCATTTAGTCAACAAGACGGGGTAGATGAAACTAGCCTTCAAAATATTTTCAACTTCAACTTTTATTGTTGCAACTTTCCTAGGGTGCACTTGACAGAGTTTCTTCCTAACAGGTTTTGCAGCTGGGTAAGTCTTGATGTCATGGGAATTGATCGATGGATCAATCCCAGGAATTTCCGCATAAATCTAGGAAAAAACTTCTCAAAATTATTTGAAATGGGCTTGATAAATTTCAATTTCCACCACTGAACAATTATGGCCTACATGAACATGTTCAACAGTTTTGGGTTTGATCAATATGTCGATGGGAATGGTCTGAGCAATGTTACATAGATTCCCTTCAGAATCAACACCTTGCAATAGTATGGGTGACTAAGGATGTTTGACGATATTAGAAGTAGAGATACAAAATTAGGTTCTACCAAATTGACATTAAAAAGGAAAGAGGATATGTGATGATGATATTCCCATAAATATTCATCCAAACTCATAATATCTATAATGAAATCATCTGACCAGAAATTTTGTAAGAGATAGTCAAGAGTAGGGAGAGGGGAATCTATAAAATAAGGCAGATGGTAAGGATCTGATGCTACTAAACTATGGCCATCAACATATGAATCAAAACCATATTGAATGGCATGGTATAAGGATTTAGGAGGACTTATAGAAGGTATTTCAACAATTGATTTTCATTTTGATAAGTCACTTGAAGTGGAGGATATCATGTTCACCATGGAAATTTGAGTGATAGGAGGGTGAGAACTAAATGGAAAGACTCCCATAAGGGCAGAGTATTTCAGAAATCTGGCTCCTATAGTTTGATATTGAGGGGGTGACTACCCCAACAAAGGAACATTATTTGTTGTGAAGGAAGTGACATCCGAGGAGAAATAATCAATTTGATCAATGGCCACAATATTTCCCTGGTGAGGAAACTGGAGAACCAAAACACCAATGAGGTGACTTCTATCATGGCATAAAGCTAATTCCTCCCTAATAAAAGGTTGTAATCCGAGGAAGCTTCGACCACTTAGACCTAAATAAATATGGTATTTCCCTCAATTTCTTTAGATAAATCCGGTAACAAGCCATAAAGATGGAAACCCCGCCCGTCAAAATATTTCAACATGGTTGGTGAACGGTTGACCTCAGGAGAACCAATGGCTCTCCAACAAGACATAGATAACACTGAGGTGGAGGATCCTCATCCAGTATGGTATGATGAACCTTCCTACAAATCACGTTTGTTGCAATTTGAAATGTGAGTTGGTGAGATAGTCTCAGTTTAATTTCTCCATGTTAAAGGTAATCATATTAGAATTCTCCAAATCTAGATCCCCTAGAGATGACAACAAACTTCTACGTTGCATAAGACAAATTTGGCGTACTTCCCAGAGTGGACATAGTGTAAGGTGCATGAGCTAGATATTCGATGATATTATAGAATTGGGAAGCTCAAGCACTATGATTAAATATTGATTTTTGGATCGTACTCTTAGGAGGACGTAAAATTGCATCAAGAATAGGTTTTTCAATGGTAAGAGGGATAGTAGAAGGAGGCATAGAAGAAGGATTAGTAGAAGGAGTCTTTTCAAAAGAAGTACCTTCATCCTTTTTCTCTATAGGTTTATCATATGTCTGCATTCACATACTTATTCCAACTGTTTTGGTGGACAACATTTTGATTTCTTATATGGAAGAAGAGGCACCATGCAAAGATGTACAGTCTATCAATTGTTGTTTAGATGGGAAAGGGCCAGTCACGATTGTCGGTGTAGTATTATTATTCAAAAATTTGTTCATCTCTTCACTCTTAGGACATTCCTTAGTGAAGTGGTCCTCTCCACACAAAAGGAAAGGATACTTAGCTTTCCTTTTTGGTTTTGACTCATTCTCTGGAGCCGTAGTATTTGGGGTCTCCTACTAGTTTCTATATTTTTGGATTTCCCTTTACCTTTATTTTTATTTCTATGTGATTGCAATGATTGTACTACATTCAATTTCATGGAAACAATAGGATTTGAGGAATTTGTAGGAGAATAAATCTGCTACTTGGTGGGTTTCGTTGTGGATGGGGGTTGGATTGTACCGACAACACCATCCACAAGAGTTTCAGAAGGTGGCTTGGTAGGATCAATGTTGGGATGAGGATCTAAGGGATAAAATCATAAAATGTTCCACACTGGTAATAAACCAAGTCGAAGTACTACGCATAGCTAATATCCCATTCCTTGGTAACAAAACCTCCCATAGCCAGATCTATAGAAATATGGGGAAACAATGACTTTGTGAACCAGTAAACTAGAAATTGATATCGAATAAGAGCCTGGATCAACCTTCATTGTCTCCTCTCATCATAAATGTGATCGGATATGCGGGTGGAGGTAGTTTTTTGAAGGGAAGTCAAGAGATCCATACCCGTCTCATAACATATCAATAGCTGGAAATGAGTAAGAAATGTTGTTTCCAATGAATTGAAATCCACAAATGAATGTTGTGGAAATTCAATGAATCATTTAGTGGTCATACATGTCAAAGTTCTTTGGAATATCCACAAACGAATGGAATCATCCATCAAGGAGATTGTTGAGTACCACAGATGGAAGGTCGTGACGTGATTTTTAGGATCTTTTCCTTGTTTTCCATTAAACTTTGAAATGCATGATGCTAATTTTACCAGAATAGTTGGCCAAATAGGGTCGTGTAGAATGGGATCATTGATCATTTTGGATAAGTCTAGAAAATACAATATTTCCTAAGAAGGGATTTTCCTATTGGGTTGCAGGTAATTGTAATATTTATAAGGCATGAAAACCCCAGTAAGACCAGAGGCCGGTTTAGGTTTTCCATAGTAACCCCTGTGTTATTGGTAATTAGGACCAGCTTGGGGTCCATAAGCAGGTTATGTCCATTGATTGGTAACCCCTCCTGGGTAATGCACGTATAAAGGGTTATTATACTACGACCCACTATAGTATTGATTACCAATATTGGGATGTTGTGGTTGATACCAAGAAGATGTAGGTGGTTGTGAAATAGGACCATAACTAGGGGTTCCACTGGATCATACAACTGGAGGTGTGGATCTTGAAATGTTATGCAAAACATGTACATAAGGTCCTCTAGTTGTATAGGATGTGGAAGGAAAATACTGACGTCCAACATTTGGAAAAATCATGGAATGCATAGGAGCACTTCTCAATGAATAATTTGTTGTTGGATTTGGAGAAGATTGCAAAATCCCCACCGAAGTGGTGAGTCTAGTGATTATCAGAACAAGAGGAGAATTAGCCAAAATTGAAATAGAAGGGATGTTTAAATACCCACCAAGGATATCACTTGGAAGAATATAAGGGAAACCTCTTCTAGGGTTATGGGTTAGCTCAATCGAGGAGACAATAGGGGCACCAATAGAACCAAATTTAGAGATAGCTTGTACTAAAGTGGTTCCCCATAATGAAGCAGTTTGACCAAACATAGTAGCAACTGGATCATCGGGGTGGAAATGGCTGAACATAGTCCCTGTAGGGGTTTGTATGGAAAAAGATGGAGATTGGGATGAAGGTTGTTCCATTATAGGTGGTACTGAATAATCAGTAATGGGAACATTAGTAGGGGAGAGATATCACCCCCTTCTTATGTAACAGGAACCCCTTCTAATTCAGGAATACATGCACTTCCTATTTCAGAATTAATCTCCATCTCTCGTTCCATAGGAGATCGAGTCGTAGGATTCAAAGGATTCTAAGTTGATAATGCTTGTATATGATGGGACCATATCCAAGGGAAATCAACCAATTTGATATGGAAAACCGATCTAAAAAGAAACCTCTAACTAATCAAGAAAAACAAGCACTACTCAAACTAAGGAAACAAGTAAAATCAATGACATGAGTGGATTGAAGCTTTGGATCATCACTAAATTATCAGATCATCACAACTCCTTATATACTGCAGGGTCCAACAATAGAGTGCAACAAGGAGGATTGGGACCATACCCTTTCTGGAATACCCAATTAACTAGATTGTACACATGTAGTAATTTCTCTGAGTGTTGTTATCAGTGTATTGCGATGATAAGATGATCAAAGGGATTTTCTCAGATGGTATTAGGATCCCTAAAAGTGTCTCTTGATATACTCAAGGTACATGGGATCTAAAATACATAGTAGTGTTGTCTAATGCACAACCGTACAAAAGGGGCCTTTCTATATACAGTTGACTACGTGAAGTGCCTTTCTATATACCTCAAGGGTACATGAAAGGCTATTCAATATACCAACGAGTACGTGGAAGAACCACACAATCCACGGGATGTAGTCCAGACAATAAATGACAGCTCCTCTATTTAAAGACGTCGAAACACATCTCTAGCCTATCACACCTTGATAAAGATTTTAACTTAGACTAGTGCTTTATTTTATCTTGAACATTTAGGTGGATGCATGAGGTGAAAAATTGAATATAAAACCATGTAGGTGTACAAGTGCATATTTTTCACTTTAACTTTCGAGGATGCTCTACCTAAAAGAAGGATAAAGGATCAATTCTTTTTTTATTTTTCAAAAACACAAGCATATCCAAATCAAACAAAATTTAACTATTTCTTTTCATTCCTAATTCAAGCAAACAAATCTCTCTAATTCAATTTGAAAAGAAAATGAGATCTCTTTAAAAGAAAAGATGCTAATACTTTTCACACAAAAACTTTTAATTCTTCAACGAAAAGAAAGACTATTTTTTTTTGGTTCTTTTCTTACAATGAGAAGAAAAAGAACACAATGAACACTTGAATGTTTGTCATGCTAATCAAGGGTTATTTCCACACTAAACTTTTTATGATTTTTTTCTCAATTTTTGCAATAAAAAGCATATAAAAAATATTTTACAATTATGAAGAAAATAATGCAAAGAGATATTTTATTTTATGTCAAATGCAACAACTATCAGATATATAAAACAAACAAATTATTTCCTAGATACTAAATTCAGATGAACAACAAAATAAGAATACTTATAATCCAAAATAAATCATAATTTTTGAAAAGAAAACCAAATCAAGAACATAAATATTTCCATATTTCAATCGATGATAGTAATTATGAGAAACAGACCTTTAAAAACTAAATCTTTTATTTAAAATATAAAAATCAGAGTAGGGCTCACAGAATTACCTGGTACCACACTTTTCTAGAAATATACAAAGCATTGGCAGCCTGGGACCTCTCCTTTCAAATAGATATAGAGTGGTGTCATCGCTCTTTGTACAAAGGAAATAGGCAATGGCACCGCAAGTTGCTCTAACAAAAGGTGCGATGGCCGCAATTTTTACTTAGCCCAGGTTCGGTGGCTCAAATTGAGATTGAAAAAAAAAAAGGGAGAAAAAAGAAATGTGTTAGAGCTTGAACAATGAATCCAAATGAAAAATGAAGAGAAGAGCATGAATAATCAGAGGCAAACAAAGGAAAATCTTTGAATTTCATTGTAAAGCTATCAAATTAACAATTAGATCTATTAATTGAAATTACAAATAAAGATTCAACTTACTAAAATACCAAGAATTTAATCTCCCTAGAGGATTCGCCACTTTTTTTAATGGAAATTCTTAGTCAATGTAGACAAAGGTTGTTTCCATAGTCTAAATAACTCAAATCTAGAACAAAACACCTATAAAACAGAGAATATTTCCCTAGAATTATAGACTACTCGAATTAGATGCTCTCATACCTTTTAACATGCTGTGAAGGTTTGAACTTGTTGTGCTTGATCTATATGGAGATTGAATATGCAATAGACACAAAAGAACCAAACCATATTAACGTAACAAGATAATCTGCAATTCTATGTAAATGAACAAGGAAATAAACAATAAACCAAGCATAAGAATGAGATACACAGTGTTTATGGGAAAGAAACAATGTTTCAATTAATAAATAATGAAGGAGATATCACAATCAAGACTTGTTGTTGGAATCTCTTCAGATTGGGGCATTGCCTCTAATCACTCAAGAAAGTCTGATATTATTTGGATAGAGTTTGGATTCTATCACATAATCTTCCTCCCCTTTGCCATGAGGGGTGACCACTATCTAAGGGCCTCAAAGGATATAGTGGGTTGAGGATTCAAAGGAGAAGGTTGAAGTATCATACCTTGGATAGCGTAATTTGAGTTCCACCTTTCTTGATTCTTAGAGACAAGGATAGATGAAGGAATCTTTGAGAAACCTCTCAAATTTGTTTTTTCCTTTATAGGTCAAGCACCACACTTTTCATGAGGAATATATGCACTGATAAGGGGTAATTCCTATTGCAAGAAGGAAAAAAGTGGAAGCACCACTCCTTGCAAATGGATAAGGTGCGTTGTCGATATAGGTACCACTAGTTGCATAAGGAGAAAGTGTGGTGGTGGCTCACAGTAAGGAATTACCCTTCCTCTCTCATTTTTTCGCTTTAGTCTCTGAGGCATTTTAAGCAATCAATGAGATACCTATATCATAACATGATGGTGAATATAATTAGGTGTAATAACCACCTTTCTCAAGGGCACTGCCCCCACACCTCCCAACTGGGATGAGTGTATAGTAATACTCGGGTACAAACACATCTGAACAATGACATCTCTGAATATAGAAGATCAGGCTCCACAACCAATAACACCTTTGCAACACTTGTTGGTCGATCAAATCACCATAATATTGTTGTGTAATGTTTATTTTTTATGCAGTTTCCGCTGAGCTTTAGTGGATTTTGACCATTTTCGAGCTTTTTCATGCCCATGGTAGGTATCAAATCTGAACCAGTATATAGGATATGATCATATTTCAAATACATTTTTGCATTATCCCATGACTATGTCACATTAAAAATAGGTACAAACCCTCTTATTAATGGCACAAAACCATACCAATACTAATAGAAGTGTCATTATGTTAGCGGTAGAGCTTTCCCAATCATGGGTACCCTAGTTAGAACCTACTTTTCCATTTGTTTCCCATGCTTAGAGTCCTTCTTAGGTCTTGGTGTCCCTTATAGTCCCACCATGACTTCAAACGTAAACCTCATGTTATTTCTCCCCTATTATGTTGGTTTTTGTTAGGGAAATAATCCACCTTAGTACCATGATCATAGACCTAGGACACATTTCATTAGCCTTCATGCTATATTCTATGGTCTAGACTTATGCTATATTGATAATTTACTGATAGTTGAGGCACTCCACTTTGATCATTCTGACATTTGAGGCACTCTAGGTTGTTCATTATGACAACCTAGGAGACTCATGGATGAAATATCAGTCTTGGTGCACTCTCCCATCCCTAGATTTAGGTATATGTTTGACCTTAGGTGCTAGTGCATGTTTGTGGTAGTTTTTTTCCTTCCTTGAGCATTTACTTCCTCCTAGAGCCACTCCCACTCACCCATGTTCTCACCCACACCTAACAAGCCTTCATTTATGAATCAGCATGCCTCACCCATGTTCACACTTGCATTAGTGATCGTTTGGGATGGTTAGGAAGCTGATTGGTCCCCCTAGGGGGGTTTGAGGGTCAAATCATGTCCTGAAACTTGTATGCATATAGATGGAATTCAAGGTCTCATGATTTCTCCCTAATATAATATAAACATGTTCCAGACATATTTACATGTTCGAGAGTCATAATATTATTAGTTATTGACTACATTTGTGTATTCTATTTTCACTCTTTCTTTTATTTTGTGCATAATTTGTGTGTAATATTAAAGTGTGAGAATATCCTTGGCTGCGATCCTACTGTGAATCATTTATCACATGATATCAGATCTCTTTTTATCTATAATCAAATCTATATTTTTTAAGTTGTTGTTTGAGGGATTTTCCATAGAAGTTCAAGTGTTTGCATTGTAGGTACAATCAACAGTTTGTCACCCAGTGCGCAAGCAGAAATATAGTAGACTCATGCATTGCTGACCCCATTTAACTATTTCGAATGGAAGTATGAAATGATGATCTAGTTGAGGTTGAAATTCCTGTACAGAGTTACCATGGGGACTGAATTCAAACCCAACTCTTCTGTGGAGAAATCAAAGTAATTCAACAGGATTGATGAAGCATTTGGAATGCTTTGTTTTAGCATTTCAAGAGACTTGTTGTTCCATGTAGACAGTATGCAACTCCCAATGAAGTATGGATCCTGATTGAGCCATTGTTTGGGAATAATGATGTGATGAGAGGTCACCAACTTGGAAATGAGCTAATCTCACTAACTCCATATCACTTGGAGACAATCCAATACTTCTTCACCAAATTCAAATCGTTGGTGCTTTAGATGAAAAAGTGTGGTGTTACGGAGAGAAATTCCTATGGCTTGGGGTACCACAATAGACATCTTGACTCTAGAAATCAATCCTTTCCAATATACAAGAGAAATCAAATATCTAACACTAAAGGATAAAAAATCATACCTTAATCCGGATGGTTGAAGTAGATCCCCGTTGAGATTTCCAACTCCAGCTTGAATTGATAAATTACTTCCTCAACAATCAGTAAACAAGACAAGCATGCTATATATATTGGTGTTATATCTACTCTAGCATATATAATCAACAATGCATAAGAATTTGAAATCATCCATGGATAAAATATTCATTCAAACATACATTATTGGAAATAGAAATATCTTTTCTTGTCCAATAATGATAATGGGAATCTAGTACCTTGATTTCCAATATTTGCAGTCTAGTACCTTGATTCCCACCGATAATGATAATGGGAATCAAGGTACTAGACTGCAAACTAACAAGTGTGAATAAATGTGTTGAGGTCGAAGACTTGAGAGAATCCATCGATCAGGGGACATTGATGTATTCCCAAAGAACTGTCGATGGAGAGAGAACCTGCCACTATTGACTGCAAGTCTCAAGGCACTCAAAAAATGACTCTAGATTCCAATCCCAAAACAAGTGATCTGAATTCGATGGGATGAAATCCGCTGGAAGGAGGTAATTAAGGCATCCCCCATCATGCAACATGAGGTACTTAGCAAAGCTATATAATGTGGAAGGACTCAATCATAAGGTGCACGAACCAGTAACTGTACCGGGAATGGCCGACATGCAAAGTCAAGATAACTGAGGAATGGATGACTTAGGTTTCAACTTCCTTTGAACAAGAGCATAACAACGAATGGTGACTGAATGTATGTCGTATAGACTCGATATACAAAACTAGGACATCTCTGTGACACAGGAGGCATCGATAGAGGCTCCATAGGGACTAGAAGCTTAACTAGTCAGTGGAGATAAAATTAGATAAATGAGTACAACTCCTAAATTCAAAATATAAACCCAACCAACAGATGTGATATATAGTGCTCTGTTCGAAGGTGACACGACTCAAAAATTGCCAAAGATAACATCTTTCCTTGTCCGGATTTTTGGTTTTTTAAATTTTTTTGGACTTTTTCAAATATTTAAAAAGCTTGGAAAAGAATAAAACTGCTTTATAGTTACAGACTAGGAGGAGACGAGTGTCTTATGGGAAAACAAACTAGCTCCAAGTAGTGGAACATACCTATGCTTAATGCAAGGATACATGTGTAGGATAGTGAAACTCGGGGGAAAGACCCCTCCCGGTAGAATAGGGAATCAAGCTGCAAAGGATATAAAAGATGGCTCTGCATGGCTAGACATGAGGCAAGCTCAGGCTATATGGCTAAAACTCAAATTCAGGGAAGCTAGCATAAGGCTCAAGAAGAAAGGAAAAGCTCATGATAATGCAATTACAACTTGACATAAGGGAGTCCTGAGGGAAATAGGCCAGCAAAAGATTAAGAGGAGTATGAGGCTCTTGCGAAATTTCATGGCAATACTATAAAACAGACTCCTACACCCTAAGGGACAAAATGTCAGCATGGGCACCAAATACAAATAAGGCACTAACTAGGGTACCCATGTAAGGTCAACCTCTACCATTCACATCATGCCACTTCTAAAAGAGCGAGAAGTTTCTGTGACATAATAGAATGGGTTCATACCTAAGGCTATAATGAAATGGTCATAAGGTCGTGCAAAATGAAAATTGGGGTGAACCTAACCTATATGCAAGTTTAAACATCATACCTATAACAGGAATTAATGGGTCAAAGTAATGGTCGAAACAACACTCAAAATGGTCTCCTACATCATAAATTAGTCCAAAAATGGTCCAAAAGGATTATAAATGGTCCAAACTATAGAAAAGGGGGTAAAAATTTTCAAAATTCAAAACATTATATAACATTTGAAATTTTTACCCAATTGAGCTCAGAACTTCAATAACAAATTCCAGGAGATCCAGCCGGCGGAATCCACTACCATTTTTTCCAGGTACTTACCCATGCCCTTCTCTTTCATTTTCATGCAAATTTTATCTTTTTCCATGGTTCATTTGGGATTCTAGGCCAATCTAAGATGCGCGCCTTGGCCCATGCAGAAATAAAGGATTTCTTTTGCGTATAGGGCTGGATATACGCAGAAAAAGACCTCAAAATCACATACATATGCGACTGTTTAGAAAACAGTCACGTATGTGGCCATGTTCAATGTTGTTTTAAGTGTTCTAATGGTTCAAACTTAAATTTTATGTCCAGGATGGTCCTAGAATGGAGAGAACATGAGCACGGTGATGTAGAAGGGGTATTAAGGGCAGATCTAATGGCTCAACAAGCTTTGTGATCATGTGGGCTCTACAAGTTTTTGTGTCTTGGTGGCTTAAGGGCCAAACCAAGACTGTTGCAGATGCTAGTAGACTACTGGGATCCAGACTTAGAGTCATTCCACATAGACGGGATGTCCCTCACCATATAAGTGGAGGACATATACTTTATTATTGGACTTTCCCGATGAGGGGAAGTGGTGAACCTATGCTCTCGCAGGCCCGGAGGTGGCCTAACTATAGATGAGTGCATAGTAGTGTACTGTTATCTGGGCATGGAGAAGGTGGGGATTCAGATCCCAACTAACTACATATAGGTGAGGCCTAAAGGCCATTCTATTGACACTGGGAAGGATAGTGGAGCTAGCCTCGGTCCACTATGTCTTGCAACCATTTATGTTCTATGCTATGGAGTGCATGAGGCCCATAGTTTATGACTAGAATATGACATTGTTGAGCAACATGAAACAAGAGCTCAGTGACTGTAATATGGGTAGTGTGTGAAAATTTGGTTTGAGTAGCATACTGAGCACATTCTTCTTTGAGCATGTTTTAGGATTGAGCCCTAGAGTTGACGTTCCTTTACATGCGGTTCAAGATCCAACCCAACAGTGTTGGGCAGATGCGATGCGCTGACTGGGTGGAGGTAGGGTGTCCAACCCCTATCCAACTCATTTCTTTCCATGGTGATGATGAAACATAGTTTCCATTGATGATTACCCCTATGCAGGGATAGATTTTCGAGGAGACCCCGACATGCCGCTACCACTAGGATCAACACACGGTGACATTGGTAACGAACCTCGACCCTCTTTAAAATTTTTGAGTTATTTAAATTTTTTTTTTTTTGTTTTCTGATTATGTGGAATCAAAAGACATGTTTTTTGGTGACAATACATAGTGACATCCTACATATGCATGCACATGTAGGACCACGATGGCCTGAAGGCTTCCCTCATCATAGCTGAAGGGGAAGAGGGGATGACATTATGGGTGTGGATGTGGAGCGAACACTCCAAATCATTCATACCAACTTTGTGAGGCTCACACACAGAGTACCCATGGCGTAAGTCGAGGAATTGCCTGAGGCCATGCAACGTCAGGTGGTGGGTGTACCACGCGCATGGGTGTGGCTATTTCGACGGCTAGCTAGAGCCTTGGTGACATTCCACGATCACAACCCCTTTCCTCCTCCATAGCCTTAGATACCTGGGAATGATACATTTTGTACTACCGTGTATTTATATTTTGGTTGCTCGAGAGCCCCATTTTTGTATTATGACACTATTTATTACCACATTTTGGATGTTTATAAAAAACTTTTATGATGACCGATTTATTTATTTACATGTGTAAAAATTTATGTTTGTGATGATATTATTGTCTATGAAACAAATGCCAATCTAACACATAGTTAGCATATGAGTCAGCAACTTGATTATTAATTCTTGGAACATGTACGTATGTTATATTTTCAAATTGCCATTCTAGCAATCTCACACATAAGAATCTTGTTAATAATGTCCGATCTATAACATGGTACAATCCATTAAGCTGTGACACTACTAACTTCGAATCAGGATGTACCTCAAGAGAGAGAACACCATGTGACATGGCATCCCGTAGAAGCTCGATAACAACACTATACTCAACAACATTGTTCAAAGAGGGCCATAAACATATGCCTCCTGAAGACAATACTTGACCCATAGGAGTATAAATCACCCAAGCAGCAGAGGCTGAGTGTTGAGTGTGATGGCTCACACCAGCTGCGAATCCTATGAAGGTGGAAGATTCCATTGAGATCTGCCAAAAGAAATAGAAACTAATCACAAACCCGATCACCATAATAAAAGACCTACCTATGCAAAACTATACAATAATATACAATAGTCATCCTTGGTTGAAAATCATGCATAGTAATTTTTAAGATAGAGCCCATTTCTAGGCTCCACCAAGGTCATTCCCTCATAATCCACTATCTCATAAGCACCCTTCTCTAATACACATTTAACGACGTAAGGACCACGCCACATGGGTTTAAACTTTCCTGCCCCCAAGGGTTCTTTCAGTTGATTCCACAAAAGGACAAAATATCCCTCACTAAGCCTCCTTGGATGGAAAGACTTATCATACTGGACCTTAATGCGACGCTTATTCACTTGTAGAGCCACCAAGGCATCTCGGCGCTGCTCATCAAGTTGCTCTAAATGAACCAAATGCTCCTCCAATGGGGAAGTGTCTGGTAAGAGCTCTATGGCTAGCTTCAAAGAAAGAATCTCGTACTCAACCGTCAATACCGACTCCACTTCATGTACACGCTGATATGGAGAAAAACCCATGGCAATCTTAACAACGATTCTATAAGCCCCCAAAGTAGGATATAACATAATGTGCCAATTCGTCTTGCTTCATGTGATGGTTCATTGGAGAATGGATGGATTTGAGTGAATTGTTCACTGCTTCAACTTGTCCATTCACTTAAGGGAAGTAAGAGGAGGAATGCTCTTGCTTGTACCCTAACTTTGAGGCCAATTCTTCCATCATACGATTTTGAAAGTGCTTTCCATGGTCAATGACAAGCTCCTTCGGAATACCGAACCGAGTAATAATCTGGTTGAATATGAAGTGTGCAGCTATCTCATTGTCGGATTTAACTATAGGCATAGCCTCAGCCCATTTCATGAAGTAGTCAACAGCCACTATGATATGATGATGCCCCCCAGCTGAAGCTAGGTTGCAATGCATGAAATCAAGCCCCCACTTAGTAAAGGGACTGAGGGTGATGATGGGATGTAACGGGGCAGGTTGTGAGTGCATACTCTATGCAAACATTTGGAAAGGGTGGCACTTCTTGACTGCATCTACACAATATTTAAATGTTGATGGCCAAAAATAACCCGCTCTTAAGATTTTTTGGGCTGTAGAAATCCCAGATAAATGACCACCACACGCCCCTCCATGGAAATCATTTAGCACAATCTCAACCTCCTCATGAGTTAAACAACGACGTAAAATGGAATCTACTGCATGGCGGTACAAGGTGTTATCCACTATGAGGTAATTCTTGGATACGTGACGTAATTGTCATCTTTCATCCCGTGAGAGGTGAGTAGGGACCTTCAATGTTTGTAAATATATGATAATGTCTCCATACCATGGATCCAAAGCTAAGATTAAGAATATGTGCTCATCGACAAACGTATCTTCACAAACCATCTCCTCCTCCTCGCTTGGGAAATCCGATATAAGCTCTGCAAAAATTAACGATTTCTTCGATTTTGCCGAAACAAACTCGAGATCGAGTTCTTGCAAGATGACAATCCATTTATTATATTTTCCCCCAATCGTCCTTCGAGTGAGGATGAATTGAAATGGATTGACATGGGATACAACCAAGGTTTGGCGAAGGAGAATATAATGTCTAAACCATTAAACCGCATGTACGGTAGCTAAGGCAAGCTTCTCAACATGGGAATAATGGACCTTCGCATCAATAAGGTTCTGGCTCACGTAGTATATGACATGCTCTTGGAGCTCCTCATCCTCTTGAACCAAAACCATACCAATCGTCTCCATGGATGCAGCCACATAAAGTAGAAAGTCATGGCTATAGTCAGGTGGACTAATCACCAGGGCCGATGCTAGGGCTCATTTAAGCACATTAAAGGATTCCTGGGATCGCTCATCCCAACAAAAGGTGGTGTCCTTTTTCAAAAGACTCATAAAGCCTCTAGTCAAATTGGCAAATTTGACAATGAATCTCCGTAAGAAGTTTGTCATGCCTTGCAAACATTGAAGATGTCTAATGTTTTTCGGGGGAGACAACTGAATTATTTCCTCTACCTTCAAAGGGTTGACTCTTATACCCTCCTTGGAGACAATGAACCCCAATAAGTGACCATACTTCACACAAAATATGCACTTGTGAGGATTTAACCTGACCAAATAATGGCGGTACCTTTCGAACACTAATCTCAAATAATAGGAATGATGCATTCTCATACGAGAATGAGAAGCAAGGCCATCCAAAAATACCTCAATAATTGATTTGAGATCATGGAAGATCAAGGTCATATCCTCTGAAAAGTGGCTCCAGTGTTCTTAAGGCCAAAAGGCATATTCTGATATGCAAAGGTTCCCCAAGGACAAATAAAGGAAGTCCTATGTTGTTCCTCAGGTTTAATTTGTATCTGATTGTATCCGAAAAATCCGTCCATAAAGGAAAAAACCTTGCTACCCGCACACTCATCCAAAATTTGATCAATAAATGGTGTGGAGAAATTGTCTTTAGGACAGGCATGATTCAAGTCATAGAAATCAGTGCATATATGGATAGATCCCTACTTCTTATCCACCGAAACAAAATTTGAAACCCACTCCATCAAGGGAACGGGATAGATAAAACTGACTTTCAGCAGTTTTTCTATCTCTGCCTTAATCACGGGTGCTTTCCTAGGATTCACTGCACGCAAGCATTGTCGAACGAGCTTAGCATTGGGATAAGTTTTAATCTCATGTTCAACAATGCGAGGGTTGATACCTGGCATTTCATTGTAAGACCAAGCAAAGATATCATGAAATTCTTTAAACAGATTGGTGTACTCTTGAATCTTCACATGCGAACATTCTTCCCCAATATAGACATTCTTAATCTTGCCAGGATCATGAGAGATATTGATAGGAATGGTAGGCGATATATTTTCCATGTTTCCATCAACCATCGGACCAAGATAGCTTAATGGAACCATGGGACTACCATTTCTTTCACTAAGAACCTCCCTAAATTCCTCATGCTCCAAGTGGTCAAGCTTGGGAAGAAAATAAGATCAATGATGCAATTCTTCCCAAGGTGGCTCAACCCCTAACATGGCCTCAGTAATCAGTTCGTCTGAAGGAAAAACACTATCAAGCAAATCATGCGCGTGAGAATATTGAACTTCCCATACAGGTAGCACATACGAGTCCTCCTCGTCCATCCGTGAAGAGGAAGGACTAGGCTCTGCAACACACCCAATATTAGCTTGATAAGCTACCATAGTTGTAGGCAACGACACGTCCATCATGATGGGCTCACTTGAATTATTCGGTGTAGGAAGAATCCAAGGATCTTCCATATGGTTCATGCGAAAAGACACCGATCTCACAGATGTTGAAGCCTCACCGGAACTAGACCCTATCATAAGGACATGTGCAGGACAACTAAAGCTTCCCTTAAGGGATGGATACATTCCCATACCCAAAATCCCAGTTGCCAGCTGAGAGTGCTCTACAATCGGGATCGAAGCTCCCAAAGATGCAGTAACTGATGGATTCTTGAATGACGTTTGATCAATCGTAACTATCTTCCTATTAAATGGAAAGCATACAATGTGAAATAGAGAAGAAGCTACGGCTTGCATACTATACATCCAATTCCTACCCAACAAGAGATTATAGTCAACCACCTCAACCTCTATCGCAATGGTCTTCCCTCCCAAATGGACCTTAAGGGAAGGAAGGATCCAGTGTGGCCTAAATGATCTCCCATCAAAAGCAGTCAACATGGTACCCTATTTAGACAACTCAGGGGAGCCTAAACCCTTCCAACATGATAAAGACATCACAGAAGTAGCAGTGCCTTCGTCAATCACAATGTGCTTGACGATCATGTTAAGACATTGTACATGAATCAAAAGAGACACATAATAAGGAAAACAACGGTGCAGTCCTGCGGTTTCAAATTTAATCACGGAGGAAGAATTATCATCATTCACACCAAGGGTAGAAAGAAAATCCTTCCTTTGCAAAGGACAACTCTAAAATACTTCTAGTGCCGACATCACACAAGGAGTGTGGCCCAAATCCTCGACAACAAAATAGTTCTGGGAGGCTCAGGAATTAGGATTGTACCCTGAATGCTTAAGGAATCCCTTAGGAATGTGAGGTGAAACTTCAAGTTTATCCACAGGTTTTTTAATACACAAAGGAGTCCATGGTGGATTAGGTTCCTTTCCTCGGTCGGGTTGTGACGAACCATAGTCCTTCGCATGGGTCACAACCTTCGTAGCATGCACCATGTTGATGCAACCATGACCACTAGCCTTTGGTGGATCTTGATCACCACCAGACTGATCATGGGTCCTCAAGTTCACGTTTTGATTGTGAGGTAAAGGGTTGTTCAGCATAGCTGGGCCTTCCGCTAAGAATCTCTAGGCTTCATTGATACGATGGCACAAGTAAGTGAGGTGATCATCCTTACATAACTTGTAAGGAAATTTAACCTTACTTTTAGATTGCTTGTCCCCCCCAAAATTTCAGGCATTCTTGTCATTAGTATTAGCATTTTCATTCTTATTCCCACCCTTACGATTGTTCTTACCCTTCTTTCTACTCCTTTTGGGTTGCTGGTTACCCTTCTAGTTCGACGATTGCACCAAAAGCACACTCGCCATTTGGGTGGGTTGAGACGAAGCTGTGGCTTGTCCTGAAGTAGATTTGTTGATCGACAATTGACTGAACTATTGCACAACCGAATCCATAGGCTTAGCACTTTCACAACCAACAATGCCATCGGCATGTGGTCCAGGTTTAAATTTGGGGTTGAAACTAGAACACGGAGCATTGGGAATGATCTCATATAACAAATTGGATTGAGCATAAATCAAGTCCAATTTTTGCACCCTACAATTGGCTTGTTCCTCGTTTTGAACTCTAGATGTAGAAACATCCTTCTCTATATAAGGCAATAATGACTTAAGGAACCACTCAAGGAGAAAATCTGGTGGTATGAAGGCTTTAATCAACCTCTTCCGTCTACACCACTCTTGGATATGGTTCGAGATATGCATGGCTTTATCCTACCGAAATGTTTACAAGAGTTCCGTACCAACGCCGTAATGTACTTGTAGCTAGAAGGAGTTGAGAAAATTCATTCGCTAGGTCATCGAACAAAGTGAATGCCCCCCTAGGTAACTCTATATACCATTTCGCGGCAGGCCCTGTAAGGGTGCATTGAAATAGCCTTAAATGGATCGAATCTTTGTGTAAGGAATTGGAAGAGCACCATAGGTGAAATGTAGTAAAATGTTTTCTTGGATACTCTCCTGGTTTTCCCTCAAAATTGGGTATGTCCGAGGGAAGCTTATTAGGGACAGCTGACCAAGCCGAGTCATGAGATATATGATCGTTCGTCAGTCTCGACAAGTCAGGAAGATTTAGCTTTGCGAGGAAAGGGAGCCTAGGATGAGCAGGTCGATGCCCCACTCCCTGATAGTGTTGGTTAACATAGGTCTGATTACCATAACCACCATGGCCTTGGCCATAGTGCCCTCCTCCCGTTTGACCTGTGTAGCATGTCATGGAAGCACCGTAATGTGGTGTACATTGACTATGTGGGGCTACAAAGCCATAATTAGGAGAGTAAGTGGGTTGTTGATACCCATACCCATAAGGTGAATAACCGTGTCCATACTACATCCCATAATAAGGTCCATAAGAGATCCCATGAGATGTCCCATGAGACACTCCGTAAGTAGGAATGTAGGCTCCAGAAGTAATGACACGACCTCCAGAAGGAGGGATATGACCCCCCAAAACAATAGGAGGTACTTGAACTTGAGACACAACTATGTGAGTAGCGTCAGTACGGACATGACTCATAGCGACATTTTGACCTGGAGGACCACGTGAATGAGGTGGAGGAATGACATTCGAAGAACAAGGAACCAAGGATGAAGGGACCTGTGAAATTATGTACGTGGTATTCCCTATAGTCACTCGTATTGGGTCTGGTATCCTAATAAGATCACTAAACCTAGTTATAGGAGGAATATGTGGTGTAGTTTCCACCATTGGGATAGAACGGGCAATATGACTCGTGCTCCTAAACCTCTCCGCATGGTAAGGAATAGGAGTGCCCCCAGGCGTAGTGTTAGGATCAAACTCCGACTTGACATGAAATGTCAAATCATGTGTGGGAATACTAGAGATACCATAACTACCATAACTAGTGTTTGCGGGTTCACAGTGAGTCTCCTTGTCCGGCATTCCATACCGGTGATGCGTGAATGAGGGATCATAGCTAGAGTAAGTAGGTCTATCATGGAAAGTACCTATCTCAGAAATTACAAGCATATTAGGTGAAGGATCATAGGTAGGAGTAAACTCCTTGTCATTCACTTGAAGTGGAGAAGAAAGCTCAGGAATACCATCTTCATGATCTCCCATCGTGTGTGAATCAATGTGCAAAGTAGTCCACTTGGAACATATGTTTCTCTCTCCGAAAGGAGGAGGAGATGTAGAAGGTGGAAGTCCTGCTAAACGACAAGAATGGTGAGGAGCCGCACCCGAATCCACAATGACTCAAAAATATGAAAGAATCTCTAATTATGCAAACCCTAAGCAAGCTAACATGCACATAGCATACACCAATAAAATCTAAAGCCAAACACAAGAAATCAAGGGTAGGATAAGTGAGCTCCCGAATGAAGCAGGTATGTCTTGTCTAGGAGAGGCTTGAGACTCCCATACACAACAAGCAGAGATATGTAACCAATTATTGTGGCTCTCAGCTTCAATGTGTAAAGTGACTGTGCTGTCTGACCCCAACCTGGCCAGGACACCCATAGAATAACCCCTGCAGAGTACCCTCTCGATATCCTAGATAAGGCAACTAAGGTCACCTCAATATAATCAATGCTTAGGCAGATAGTCGCAGGTGAGATTGACCGTATGGGCAGGGTAGAAAAGCCCAAAACTCTCGAAAGATCCCCCAGATACGAATACAATCCTGGAAATATATCTGGTGCTACTCAGTTATGACTAAGGGTCATCCCAATCAATAACCACTCACACTACCTCATGCTTAACTCCCTTTTGAGAGGAGGATCCTGAGAAACACCAATTATACCAAGGAATTTCACACTCTCACCTAGATAGACACATACATGTTGTTGTTTAGTCGTCTTGGAGAATTTACTGACAATGAACTATTCCAAGACCCTAAAAACTAATCTTGTTGGTGAACCCTATAAAAGAAAAAGGTGTAATCCATTTTAATTAACTGTTGATTTTATTTGGCTTTATTACTCAAAACAGGTAGATGGTCGTGCAACTAATGATGTTATGACACAACATCAAGCAAAATGCACACCTATCAATCAATGCAAATGCATTATGTCCAATGAAAACAGGGTATGCTACTACATGAAATGCAAAATTTTTCTTCAAATTATAAGTACAATCATTCCTATATGAAGTCCTGACTAATACTTCAAAGCAAAACCTAGTGCAAGTACCATGGAAAATGCAAAAATGCAATGCATAATGATGCAAATAAGCAAATACTTTTGTATTTTTTGAAACAAAAATAAGATACTAAATCAAAAGAATGATTCTACTACCCCCAGACTCAGTAAGCACACTCAAACAGTACTCACACAAAGCACTAAGGTAAAATAAATCTAATGCACTAATCCCAAAACAAAAAATTGAAAATGAAATGACAAGAACATTCTTAAAAGAGAAATCTACCCTAAAAAAAAATGTCGCTGGTTAGAAAAAGAGGTGTATACAGAATCTAGCAGTGTCAAAGGAGACTAAGAAATTATCAAAATTCACCTAGCAACAATCAATCTTCCTCTAGAAGGAAAAAATAAGGGCATACACGATTGTTTGCAGTAAACCCGCATATGTACGTGGATATATCAGTGAAAACCGTGTATATACACGATTGTGAGTTAAAAACTCACGAACATGAAGAAAAGTGCATAAAAAAAAAAGGCAAACAGACAAGTTGAGACAAACTTCACACCAATCAGACACTACCAGGCATACATGCCCCTACACCTGACACAGAAAAAGAGAAATAAGAGCAATTCAAAGTCATTGAATGCTGATAAAAAACCCCCAAAGGACAACTACTAGGAACTCCCCAGCAGTGTCACCAATTTTGTTATGGAGAGAAATTCCTATGGCTTGGGGTACCACAATAGACAGCTTGACTCCAGAAATCAATCCTTTCCAACATGCAAGAGAAATCAAATATCTAACACTAAAGGATCAAAACTCGTACCTTATTCCAGATGGTTGAAGTAGATCCCCGTTGAGCTTTCCAACTCCAGCTTGAATTGATAAATTAATTCCTCAACAATCAGTAAACAAGACAATCATTCTATATATATTGGTGTTAGTTCTACTCTAGCATATATAATAAACAACGTATAAGCATTTTAAATCATCCATGGATAAAATATTCATTCAAACACACATTATTGTACAGGAAAAGATATTTCTATTAATATAAAACCAAAGATTACAATGAATACAACCTCTGTCGGCACGTCTGCGAATTGGAGAAACTGAATCCCCCACTTGGGCCTCCACCACCTCAATCCTCCATCTCTCTATAGAAAGCTCACAAGAAAAAGGCAAACTTGGGAAGAACACCAAAGTGCTCCAAGGGATAAAGGGATGCAGACTCAAGCATAAGTTCTGGCAACAATGGACTATAGTTTCTTTGCTCTCAATTCTCACCTATTCTTCAATGTATCCAAAGGTTTCCTTATATAGCTCTTCAATGTGGCAATGAAGGGTCAAATCCGAGCGATATCAAGGCATATGGAAGGCCAGGAGACAAGTGAGTCGGATCCATGTCAAGGAAAACTCCAAAAGAATTTGGCATTTTGCACACATCCTGATGTACACGGTTTTAGGGGTCAAACCTACGTATATACACGAGAAAGGGTTTAAAAGTCACATATAGCAATTTAAGCATGTTTTTAGGGATGATCTTGGAAACACCAAAGGTATAAAAAAGGTCCATGGGGTCCAAAGAGTTTGCAGAGGGACAGGGGAAGGCCATACAAGTGTGATTCACCAGGTGTGGTAAAATCAACTATAACATGTGGCATAGAGAAGAAATAGGAGTAGCTCATATTTTCCATACTTTCAAAGCTAGGGCTAGAGTATTCAATGTTTGTGTCAACATTCCACTCTAGAAAGATCATAGCTCGAAACTGGAGAATGCCTTCACTAGTTGACTTCATGGAGTCATTGACTCAAGAGAAATACAAGCTAGTGCAAATGGGTACCATCAAATCCAGTAAGGATCAATCCCTTGCTACAAGAGTTTTGAATCCAACCAAAGGAAAGAAGAAATTCAAATATTTGAAGCAACAAGATTAGAAGAAGCAGGAGAAACCCAAATATTTAGAGGAAGGTTCGAATCCTTACAAGGACAAGGACAAGAAGAAGAAATAGAAGATCAAATGAACCTACTGTCACAATGGTTCGAATCCAGAGAGTGCATGTATGAAGAATACCATAGACATGATGGTGCAACTGCTTGAGAATAACAACATCCCACTACCTGAGGGTGCAAGGAAGAAGGATGGTGGTTCAAGCTCTGACAACAAGGAGAGGTGCCATGGTTTGGTTGCTGGTTCTTCAAGCTCTTCTTCCTTCATCGTAGATTCGGGATCTTCTAGGAAGATGACCTCCATGGAACATTACTTCTAAGCCATGTATCCTTACAGTGGTCCATCCATTCTTATGGGTGATGATTCAGAAATCCAAGCCAAAGGTATTGGAAAGATTGATATTGAAGATAGGTAGTTCAACAATGTGTTGTCTATACCTGATATAGGAGCAAATGTACTCTCAATGTATCAAATGAAACACATTGGTGAATCCAAGAGAGTAACATTTACTCCAGGAGTAGTGGAGATCGAATAAATATATACAGGAAAATTTGTGGCATTGGGGTTTGTTGATCATAATGCAAGAATGTACAAATTCTCTCACTTCCTCCCCTACTTCCAAGGGAATGCACTCCTATCACATGCCAATGAGACAAGAAATTTATGGCATATTATATATGGCCATCTCAACTATAGGTACCTCCAGACATTGAGTAAATAAGGCATGGTGGAAGTGATTCCTTCTATCAAGTTCTCAAATGACACATGCAAAGGATGTGTAGTGGGAAAGCATGCAGAGCACAACTATGAGAAAGGGAAAGAAAGGAGAGCTGTCCAAGTGCTCGATTTGGTTCATTCATACCTCATAGGGTGTATTTCTACACCCTATTATAGGGGATCAAGGTATGTATTTACTTTCATAGATGACTTCTCAAGCCATTGTTGGGTATATTTCCTCGAATTAAAATCTAAAGTCTTTGAGACTCTCAAAGTTTGGAAAGCCTTGGTTGAGAATGCATGTGGGAAAAATATCAAGGTCCTTAGGATTGATAATCATAAGGAGTATGTGAACAAAATTTTTTATTATCTTTGTGAATAATGTCGCATCCAAATGTAGCATTCAATTCCCTACACACCACAACAAAATGGTGTTGTAGAGCACAAGAATAGGGCCGTCAAGGAGATGGCAACCTGTATGTTGGAAGAAAATGAATTGAATCCTAAGATATGGGATAAATCCATTAAATATGCTGCAAACATCCAAAACAAATATCCTCATAAATATTTGGATGGAAAAAACACCATATGAGGCTTGGAGTGGTCACAAATCAAGTGTTTCTCATTTCAGGGTCTTTGGTTCAAAGGATTGGGCAAGGATTCCTCCAGAGAAGAGAAAGGCCTTTCAACCTAAAATAAAAGATTCCATCATGGTTGGATATGCTGAATATTAAAATGGATAGAAACTTTTTGATCCCTCATCTCAGAAGTCATTCATAGAAGGAGTGTACAGTTTGAAGAGGAGATCATGGATGAGGTCGAACTAGCTCATGGGGAATGCTCAAATTCTCCACTCCATGATGATGTAAGTGATGGATACTTTTCTAATTTTTCATATTATGATATTATTGATGATAATTATGACATGCATTCAAATCATTACTCACCCATTTGGCCAAAGTGGGTTGAGAAAACCATTGAAGCAGCTGGGGATCTTGCTGGTGACCCTCACGATTCTAGGAAGACTAGATCTCAATATCAGAATGATTTCTCTACTTGTGAATTGAATATTTCTGAGATATTCTTCATTATGGTTGTATTTTATACTCAAACATATCAGGAAGCATTACTTGACCCTATATGGAAAACATCCATGCAAGAAGAGTTCAATTCATTGCAGGACAATGAGACTTGGGAATTGGTTTCCTTTCCCACCAAGAGGAAACTAATGAAATACAAGTGGGTATATAGGACCAAAGTGGCCTATTATGGTTAAGATATCAACTAAAAGGCCTGTTTTGTTTCCAAATTCTTATCTCAAGTCCAAGGAGTGGAATATACAGAGACATTTGCACCAGCTGCAAAGATGGACTCTATCAGGCTAGTTTTAGCCATTGTTGCATCTAAGCATTGGGAGGTTCACCAGATGGATGTGAAGAGTGAATTTATTCATGGTGATATTAAAGAGGATATATATACATATAAGCCTTTAGGTTTCATCGGGGATCCTTCACTTTTATGTAGGTTAAAGAACTCTCTCTATGGCCTCAAGAAAGCCCCTAGGACTTGGTATGCCAAGATGGACAATTTTATGGCCCCGCTTGGATTTGAAAGATGTAAATATGATCATAATGTGTATTTTAATAATTTTGGTGACTTACTTCAGGTAATAGTGAATTATCTTGATGATATTTTGATTACAGGTATATTCACTAAACAAATTGGATCAATTAAGTCTTCTTTGCACAGTGAATTCTCCATGACTGACCTCGGATTCTTACGAAATTTTATTGGATTCAAAATTGAGAAATATGAAGCAGGGATCAAGGTCAGATAAACAAATTATGTTGGATACATGTTATTGAAGTTTAAAATTGCTGAATGTAAGGAAACCAAGTGCCCATTCCTTTCAGGAATAAAACTAGGTGAATTTGGTGCATATCCATTGGTGAGAAACTCGTTGTACAAACACCTAGTTGGGATTTTATTGTATCTTATACAATCCCAAACTGATTTTGAATATGCTATAGGCACTATCTGTATATATATGCAGCATCCTCATAAGATCCATTGGAAGGCTTCGAAGAGGATCTTGCACTATGTGTAAGGAACCAGACACTTCGGGGTAGACTATGTTGTTGGTTCTCCATTAGAACTAGTTGGATTTATTGATTCTGATTGGGTTGGAGATCCCATTGACAAAAATTCAAATTCATGTTATGCCTTCATGCTTGCACATGGTCCCATATGTTGGTAAATCAATAAAAAACATACCATCTCCCTCTCTTCATCTGAGGCAGAGTACAGAGGAGCAGTGAATGCAACTACACAATGTGTGTGGTTGCAAGGTATTCTTTAGAAAATTGGATTTGCATATGATTCAACCAAAGTCATTTGGTTTGATAATAAAATTGCAATCAATATTTACACTGATCCATTTTAGAGATAGAGAACCAAACACACTGAGATACACATCCACTACATCCGTAGCTTGGTGCATGATCAAGTTATAGCCTTGTAGTATTTCCCATATGCAAAGCAAACTACTAATATTTTCACCAAGATCTTAAAAGAGAAGACATTCAACTATATTATATCCCTTATTGGAGTGGGTGACACATGGTGATGGATGATACTCACTTTCATATTTTTCTCCATTTCCATTTTTGAGGGGAGGTTTTGTTCCCATGTGGTTTTCCTCCTTACCTTGGTTTTTATGGACAAATAAAATTTCTGTTGTATAAGGTGACTTGAGCCTTAATTTCCAAGGACTTAATAATGTTTTGGTATAATCTAGAATAATTTAGTATTAAGGGGGAAAGTGAGAGCAACAATCCACCTTAGTACCATGATCATAGACCTAGGACACATTTAATTATCCTTCATGCTATATTCTGTGGTCTAGGCTTAGGCTATATTGATCATTTACTGATAGTTTAGGAGCTCCACTTTGATCATTCTGAGAATTTAGGCGTTCCAGGTTGATCATTCTAACAACCTAGGAACCATGATTCATGACATATCAGTATTGGTGTGGTCCTCCATTCCTAGATTCATGGATATGTTTGACCTTAGTTGCTAGTGCATGTTTGTGGTGGTTTTGGGCCTTCCTTGAGCATTTATTGCATCCTAGAGTCACTCCTACTCACCCATGTGCTCACCCATGCCTAGTGTGCCTTCATTTATGATCCATAATGCCTCATAGATGTTCACACTTGCATTCATGATCATTTGGGATAGTTATGAAGATGATTGGTCCACTTACGGGGGTTTGAGGGTCAAATCATGGCCTAACACTTATATGCATCTATATGGCCTCCAAGGCATCACTATCTCTACCTAATGTAATACAAACATGTTCTAGACAAATTTACATGTTCTACAGTCATAATAATATTAGTTATTGACTACATTTGTGTATGTTATTTTCACTCTTTATGTTATTTTGTACATAATTTGTGTGTAATATTGAATTCTGAGAACCTTCTTGGTTCCTAGATCCTACTGTGAATCAATTCTCATAGTTTTTTTCATTAGGGACTCCCTCTTTATATTAATTTGTAACTCATTACATGCATTCACTTTCTTTATTGAGCTTAAGGTCGGATCTTTGTTTTATTTTTATAATCCATATTTCCTAAGCTTGTCTCAATCCAAACCGAGCAGAGCCTCTTATCTATCCTTTACAACTTGATTTCCCATATCCCAGAGGAAACATTCCCTTGAATATATTTATCCTACATGTGCTTCCTTGCATTGAGCATAGGTATGTTCCACTACTTGTAACTAGTTTTCTTGCCCCCAACACTCATTTCCTCTTTATTTTAATATAAGCACATTTTATTCCTTTTCAAGCTTTCTAATATGAAAAATAACAAAAAAAAAATTAAAAATCTGGACGAGAAATGATATTTTCTTATATTGGTAGTTGTTGTGCCACCTTCGAACATAGCACGGTTTATGACTATATTCATCATGGTTTGGGTTTCTAGCATGAATTTAGGAGTTGTATTTGTTATTTAGAGCTTTATCCACCAACTGATTAAGCTTCCAGTCACTATGGAGCATTTGTTGATGCCTCCTGTGTCACAGAGTTGTCTTAGTTTGCACATTGAGTCTATGTTGCTTGAGTGTCTCCATTTGCCTCATGTTATTTTTCAAAGGAAGTATTTAGCCTAATTCATCCATTCATCAACTATCTTTACTCTACATGTCCATATAGAATACGTCACAGATATGTGGTCCTACTTGGAACCCTGGGCCTACTTTCACCATTGGTAGGTGACCTTGAAATCAACAAATGAAATCTTATCATTGGTTGCTATCTGAGTGGTTTCCCTTGTGTTCAACGATAATAAATATATTCACACAATGGGATTCATGCCATGTCTTGGATTCCATTAGACCCTATTGGTGGTTTCTTTTCCATTTTCAGTATTTTTCATCATTGGTTTCTATTCAAGGGGTCTCTTTTACATGTAATTTTCATCTGGTATGCGCAAGAGACACACATGGTTACTGGTTCTTATACATCTTGTTCATACAATTTCTTACAAATTATCCAACCTTATTGTTGTACCTCATGTTTTTTAATGGGAAATTCATTAATTCTATTCTTCCAATTGATTCCATTCCATCAACTTCATATCATTTATTCTAGAATTGGGATCTATATTCAATTGAGTTCCATGAGACTTGGACTCATTAGTGGTAGGTTCTCTCACCATCAACAGATTTGGGAATACATCAATGTTTCCTAATTGATGGAATCTTCAAGTTTCAACTTCAACACCTCTATTCATACTTATTGAGTGCATTCGATACCTTGACACCCATTTTCATCATCAGTGGGATGTCTCATGTCTGTTAACGATATACATCAATGACCGATAATTAGATGATGTTTCATTATATTCATCCTCAACACCTCTATTCATGTGATGGAACATGTATCATCAACAGTTTGTGTAGAATACATCATAGTATGGTGGCATTCGATATATGCTACTACCTCTATCATGACAATACTTATGATATTTCAGTTCTTATACCAAAGCAATGTACCTTATTATGTACCAGATGTCTTCATTCAGTATGGAGATCATAAGCCATTGTATATTGTACATGGTTTTGACCACCTATGACATTTGTCTATTGTTCCTATTCATGGCTATTGTAATTATATGTATCTAGTACTACTATATGCACTCTATATTTGTAGTCATGTACACAGAGTTATCATTGTATTATCCTGATGAGTGGTTAGTTCTTCCACCTGGATCTTCACTACTCCACTCTTGAGACTATTATAATGTATTTTGACCTTCATGTACCCCTATGACCTCACAGATTAGGGTGCATCTATTATAGCATGATTTTCCACACCTCATGCATCATGCCTTCATGGCATTCTCTTGTCCCTATACAGACTCCCTATACACCTTTTACTCACTATAGCTATGATGCTTTAGTTTAACCCTTAAAAAGTCATTTTTGAAGACATTCGTTGGTCACCAGTTATACAACTTGTGTATATGGATATTGCACCATTAGAAACCGCATCTATAGAGTGTTGTGCTCAAAAATAAAAAATATTTGGAGTTCCCCCCATCAAGTAACAAATACCCTGATTCTTGGCCTTCCATATGCTAGAAAACACTCCAATTCAACCCTCTATTTCCCATTGGAGGGATATGTTTTAAGCCATTGTGAAGAATTGAAGGAGGAAAATCTTAGAGAGTAAAAAGAGTATAACAAAAATTTTCTTTATTACCATATACTCGAGTTTGAATCCCTTTGTCCTTGTTTATAGAACCATTTGTGTTCATCTCCCAAGCTCTCCATTCCCTTTTGTGAGCTTTCCTTGTATGGAAGATTGAAGTGGTGGAGGCCTAGGTGGAGGGACTCGGTTTCTCGGTTTCGATGAGGTGCTGAAAGAGGCTATCACATTGTATCTCTATTTTATATTAATAGAATATCTGTTTCCCATCCAAATTTCATGTGCAATTGTTTATATTTATCCATGGGTGTAATTTCTTTATACATGCTTAAATGGATTATGCTAGATTGAATATTAACACAATATATTTTATGCTTGGATATATGTTTGTTATTGAGTGAAAATTGTAGGGACAAAGTTTTGATTGTGAGATAAATGATGGTCTTGTCCAAACGTTTGGTTGAGGTACAGTTTCGATTAAATAGTTGTTAGTTTATTTAATTTATCTAGTAAGCTTTAGAATGGATCCAATTTCTGTAATCATACTGTCTATTGTGGTCCACCCCAAACCATAGGAATATTTTCTCCATAACAGTAAAGAATGTTTATTAGTTGGAAGTTGAAGTTTCATTTATGTATATCTACTAGGTCGTAATGGTTTTGGTTAATTAGAAACTATAGAAACTACTTATAGTAATTGAAGTTGTGTAATTTGAAACAAATTGAATATTATTGTGTTTTGATCATTACTCAATTGTAGGTTTTCCCCTTAAATAGGAAAGTGAACATTGGTCTTAGTTTTGTATATCAATAAATGTTTTCTTACTATTGTTATTTGTCAATATTGGTTTTGTTTATTTTCTTCATGCACTATATTTTTGTCTATTTTTCTTTGAATATTTTATTTCAACTAACAAGGCACAACACAACTGGTAACAGATCACTTTCCTATGTCAACATTTGGTCAACTTTTAACCTCTATCAATGACCCTTTGATTAGTACCATATTAAAAAACAAATATATGAGAATCGATAATCCACATACCCTCAGGTATATTGCAAGCACCATAGGTACACCTAAACGTAGCCTTGCATAACTTTTGTCATTCATGATATCACTATAACACATTGAGAACAACACTCAAAAAATCACTGTTGAATATGGCTGAGGGTACAATATATATGATCCTTAGTAATTGTTGTGAAATATTTATCTAAGTACTACTGTTAACAACCCTCCAATATGTCAAAATCCCAACATGTATTAAGTTCTCATCATGCTTATCTCATGAGAGAAAGCATGATGAAAACACACATGATAATAGTAAGAACATTGGAGAGGAAGAGGGTACAATAATAAACATTCCCACAACCTGATGCATCAGTTCCCTAAGGTTTATCTGAACACCTTTGATTGCTCAGATACAACTAAATAGTATTAGATTCCGGCAGGTAGATCTTGCACCAAAAATAGCCTTCACGTAAATTGTACCAAGGATGATTTTAAGGAACCATACTTATTTAAAAGTGTATAAATGTTGGCAAATCTTACCAATTCTTAGAACTCCAACTATAAAATGTTTGGAAATATTTTTCAAAAAATATTTTAATTTCCAAGGATTTTATATCGTTTATATAATAATTTGGCTATTTTTAGGGTGAAAAATGTTTTCCCCATCAAAATTAGGTGAAACAAGGCTTCAAAATTTGCAAAATGGTGAATCTTTTTTTTTGAGAAAACCCGCTAATTTCACCCCTAAAATTATCCCTGAATTACAAAAGAAAATATAGAGGAGAATAATATTGGAAACCTTCCATTTTCTATATTCAGTAATACAATGGTGTTACAATAAATATAATTCCAATCATGTGGATATCTACAAACTAAACTTGACTGAATGGTTAACTAAGAGCATCTAAATCACTGCATGGGAGAAACTAGTCTAACTCCGCTTGTGTAATTCAGTTAATAATCAGTTAAAAATAGTTAAACCAGTTAAATTGATGAGATAGTTGAGAAAAGGATCCTACCCTCACGCAATCATGCAAAACTAGTGCTAACTGAACTAAAAGACATCTAACTGAATGTAACAGGAGATTAACTTAGCATAACTACTTACCCACCACAACCAACTGATGGAGGTTTCTGGTGGCACTCATAGTGTCTCCGAAAAGGTAGGGATTGGTCTCAAAGGCACATTAGTTCATGCATGTACATGTTGTAAGGGGCATATAACCTCTCTGTGTGTTCCCCACACTCTAGTGTAGTAATTAAGTCCCCCTAAGTTAGAAAAAATAATCTAATAGACTTTATGTGGTCAAAGGAGACAAAGGGAGGGTTAATAACAATCCTAACACCCCTATTTAATTCTAACTTTGTACAACCTGGGCCCTAGTAACCAAGGATAAAGGTCACCCATTACAATCTAAAATTAAAAAATAATTATCCATGTAAAATGAGGAAAAAGGAAAAATAGCAATGGGGAAAATCCTTCCTAAAAAATGGACATGGAAAAAAATTTAAATGAATAACTTCACTTCATCTTTGTTCTTCACTTGATTAAACTATATGTACTACTTCTTGGTGAAAAACTTTGTAGAGTTGTTGTAGATGCCTTGATCATCTATTAGATTTTCAATGATGTGTAGACAAAAAGCATGAGGAGAAGCCCCTTGTAGCTGATCTTATAGTGATGAAGGAGAATAATATGAGTGATGTTTTATGTGAGAACATAAAATATCATATCTGAATATAAAATCAGATATGGAAAAGAGATCTGTGCAATCATATCCTAACCAAGAAACATCAATGAAATTGGGAAGCACAATTTCTAGTTTAGTTGCATAATGGTGAACCTGATCATGAACCTTCTTTACAAACTGATGTGAAACCTTTATAATTATGTAATAGATATTATTAGGATCTGATATATCAGAAATTAATTCATATGGAGAATAAATTGACCAAGGTATAGTGGGTCCAAAATTTGGCTGATTTAAAGTAGGAATACTAGGTTCAACTAGTCTACATTAACAATTGGGCAAATATGGTGAGCACATGGATCTTAAATTGGAACTAATAAAATTTATATCAGAATGAAATGTTTGTAACATAATCCCAATTATACAAAGAAAATACATGATAACAATTTTCACTAGTGATACATTATAGGAAACTGTGAATTTGACTAGTTTACCAACTAAGGAGTTTGGGAGTTGTAGGGTCTTCCAAGTATCAAATGGATAGGAAAGAGGTGTCATAACATGAATATCAGGCTGAAAATAATATTCTAAATCATATAAATAATAACACGATTGGATTTTGAAGGATTCATATGAAGACAAGTAAAAAACTAGTGGTAAAAAACTAGTATTGAGAGGAGATGGCTCCGGGAGACTACTAGGTATTTTTTCAAGGGAAGGAAAATATATTTCTGATTCTGATATATCAGAATGAGTATCAAAATCAGAGATATCAGAAACATACTTTATTTTATCAACCAAAGCATGAGAAACATTACCTTCAAATTGCATAGTGTTACAGTGCCCCTGGGGATCAACATATTTTTCCCTTATTGCAAAATCTAACACATCAATGTTGTTTATTTCGATAAAATGAGTCATGATGTCCATTTTATTTTTAAAGCAATAATTTTCATTGTGATAATATTTTCTGCAATAGGTACACTGATATCTTTCTTTCTTTTTTCCCTTCTTCTTGAAATTCGAGCCTTCATCGGTAGAGTAGGAACCTTTATATTCAGAGTCTGACTTTGAGTTTTTATCATTCAATTTTAGATTTTATTTGGATTTAATATTATTTCTTCTAAGAGCGTCAAATGCATGATCCTTTGATGTTCTAAGAGTCCCAATTTGAATCAGCTTGATCTTCTCTTGTGTGAGAGAATATATGAATGCATCCAAGGATGGCCTCCTCCAATTTTGAACTGCAAGCTTAGTAGCATAGAATGTTGACAAAAAAACTGAGTATTCTGGACCCAACTTTGATAGAATGGAGAGGATTAACTGATCTTCTTCCTTCATAATTCCACTCTGCTGTGCTACTGGTGAGAAAACTGAATACCTGCACAAAACTAGAAAAATAAATTTGTTTAGCATGACCAACCTATGATACCATATTAGATTCTGGCAGGAAGATCTTGGGCCAAAAAAGTATTCACATAAATTGCACAAGAAAATATAGAGGAGAAAAATATTGGAAACTTTCCGTTTTCTATATTTAGTAATACAATGGTGTTACAATAAATAGAATTCCAACCATGTGGATATCTACAAACTAAACCTGAATAAATAGTTAACTAAGAGTGTCTAAATCACTGCATGGGAGAAACTACTCTAACTCCACTTGTCTAATTCAATTAATAATCAGTTGAAACTAGTTAAACCAGTTAAACTAATGAGGTAGGTGAGAAAAGGCACCTACCCTCATGCACCCATGAAAAACTATCACTAACTAAACTGAAAGACATCTAATTGAATGTAACTGGATATTAACTTAGCATAAGTACTTACCTACCACAAACAACTGATGGAGGTTGTTGGTGGCACTCATAGTGGCTCCTAAAAGGTAGGGATTGGTATCAGAGGCACATCAACTCATGCATGGACATGCAATTAGTGGCATATAACATCTTTGTGTGTTCCCAACACTCTAGTGCAACAATGAAGTTCCCCTAAGTTAGGAAAAATAATCTAATAGACTTTATGTGGTCAAAGGAGACAAAGGGATGATTAATAATAATCCTAACAATTAGGTTGACCAAGTATAGCACTAGTTCTCCCTTCATGCCATATCATATGACCTATTGAAACTCCACATTGGTGTCCTATATCTAGATAAGGGACATTGATAGTGGTTTGAATGGAATATGAAAACTTATCTAAGGTACATTACATGGAAATTATTTGTGAACACATTGTCTGCTTGCTTTTATCCAAGATACCATTTTTCTTGGAAAAATTGCCAAATCGCATTAAACATGGAAGGTGAAAGAAAATAATGATGTGTTGGTGTCAAATCCACTGACCTAGGTTCATATTTTCTGCCTTTCCAAAAAATACCAATAAACCCGACAGAGTGTAACTCCATCGGCAACACTTGTGACTCAAGTGAGTTTTCACTTGAGATATCTATGCGAATTTCTAAAACCAAGTTTCTGTAGTTATGGATAGGGATTCCTTCATCTCAACATTAACAAGACATTTATCCAAAACAAATGGATGGATCACCATCGACACTACAAGAAATAAGTTTAACACTTCGACACATTCACAACATATGTGAATATATAGAACCGTTGAAACATGCATGATATATAAAGAATTCGCATCTAAGCCATAGTTATTTTCGTCATTCCATAATATAAGTGTGAGAAATCATAAAGAATCAAACAAAAACATACATACATCAAAGGAATAGATATTTAACTTGGAAACTCATACACGAAAAGTGACAAAAAAAAACTCTTCATTTGGCATGAGTAATATTTGGAATGATTTTGGTATGCACACACAACTTGCATACTTCTCTAAAAATATTATTTACAATGGATAAGTTTTTTCATTCTTTCTCATGCTCTCATGTTTTATTTCTTCTTTCCATCGAGCTTCCTCTCCTAACTCATATTTATTTTGAGCTCTATCTCTAATTAGAGCCAAGAAATATCATGGTAATGAATTGAGAGTCATCCGACCATGCAAAACAACAGGATTAAAAAAGCTTCAAAAGTCATGGTAGTCTGCACACAACTTGGATCAACCCTGTATACATCTTACAGTTCTTGTTCCAATCATCGACTAGTTCTCAACCAACAGTCGACTGGTTGTTCTAACTACTTGTTATCGGGAATTCTCAATCAATGCGGACAAAGATTGTTTCCCTTGTCTACACAGGGAAGATTTAGAACAAAAAGTCGCATTGATGCATCCTTTCCCTAGATAATGGATCTACTTGAATTCGAAGCTTTCTTACCTCAAAAGTGAAGGTGAAATTTTCCTTGTAATTCTCCTATGATCAAGTGTACCTACAAAATAATATGAAGAACATGATACAATAGTGAAAGCAACTAGATAATTCAATGATCTATACTAATGATCAAGGAGAAAAGTAGTGAACAATAAATATTAACAAAAATCATTCATGGGAAAGGAGATCATGTTTGTATTAACAATATAAGAGAAGAGAAATAAAAACAAATCATTGATGTTGAATATTTGTTCTCACAATTCCCTTGACATCACTTTCACACACAACTACAAGCTCTATAAATATCACTAACAACCACACTCTTTTGCCTCCTATACTGTCAGTTATTTTAGCAGCATAAAGGTGCTCTCTTAGTTCTCTTACCTCTCTATATCCATGAAGGGAATATTTTATATATATGCCAAAGACAGCCCAAAGGGGTTGAGATATTTTGGGAGGAAGGTGAGGAATGATCCCTAGAGGCTAGGGGTACAAATTCCACCTACTCCAAGAAGTTGGGATAAGGCTCCATGAGGATTTTGTCTAGAAGGTTATAAAAATTATCTCCTTTTACCTTTTTGACAATGATGACACTCCTTGTACATGGGAATGATGTGACGATACCCTTTGTCCTGAGGAAACAAGTGGCACGAGCACATATTGTCAGTAGGAAAGAGGTGTCAGTCTAGTTTGAAGCCTTATGTCAAGAGGTAGGGTGTGTCAAACATCCTAGATTTGAGAAAAAAAGGATCCTCAAAAGATGGTTTTTCCAAATCACTTTTAGGTCATTGAGCATAGAGGAAAATTTCAATTGTAACACTACTCCAATAAATTTTGTCACATTAATAAAGTTGCTAACGACCCAACTTAGAATCATGCCTATTCCAAAAAATAGACAATTATCCTAAATTAACTCATCATTACATTTATTTTTTTCTTAGAACATATTCAATTCCTGGATTCAACTTGCTCTTCTTCTTTTCTGTCACTGCCTTGATTTTCTTGCGACTAGATTATTCGTAATTCCGAGCAAAACTAGTATGCTCTTTCCTAGGTCCAACATGATTCTTTTTTAATTTTTGGTTGTTAGAAAAAAAATTTAATCGATGATTTTTTATAGAAATTATTTATCAATAGTATTAGGGAGGAAATAAGGTCCAAGTGGAGATGAATGGACATACTATTTGGTTGGATTCCACTTAGATCTCTCTCCTTGCACAAGTTATATCCTACTCCCAACTTTATTCCTTGTACATTCCCAAATGTGGTGACTTCTCAACAACTTTTTCCACCATTGTTGTTAGGGAATTTATCCTATGGTTGGGGTTGAGGCCACCAACATACTAGAGGTTTTACAAACTGACATTTACTGTCCTCTAAGTATATAATAAAGAAAAATTCCAAGGATTAAGAGGATGCATACATTATTATAAAGCTTGATTCCTATATTTTACTTCTCTCCAAGTGATCCTTATATCCACTACTCCAACACCTGCAACAATTAAAATACCCTTCTAACAACACCTTCAACTATCATAAAATTAGAGATATGAATATATATTGAGATCGAAACTTAAAACAAAATTAAAATCAAGATCATTACGCATTACTAACTAAAATATGCATAACATAGATATGGAAGAAAATAAATTTATTTATCAATGAAGTTTTTGGAACAAACACATATACCTTGGTTTGATATGAATTCCTTGAAACCTGGTTTTGTGCCCTCTTTCTTCTTGTTAACACTCAGAATTTACCCTCAGTTGTGAAAGGATAATCCCAAGGTAACCAAAAGACCATAATTTAGGAAGAAAGTTGGATTCTTTATTTCCAGAGAGGGATCTCTCAATAGTTTACCTCACAGGACAGAAATATTTGCAAAAGAAATCAAATTTAATAATGAATGTGGTTGAAACTGGTGCTCTTTGGGCATGGAGTCATATATGATAGAAAATAATAACAATGTTGTTGCAATGGAATTTAAAACAGAGGAATGGTAGCTACTTCTTCGCAGTAAAAAAGATGGTTGTCTCATGATAAAGAAGAATTTAGAAAAAATCCATTAATATGGCCATCTAACACGGATGAATCCAATATTAACTTTAGAAGAAAAAATTTTTGAATACTTGAAAGAAAAGGATCAGAGCATATAAGTATGAATTCTAACCCAATATAGACTCATTCAAGTATGAAAAAGATAAAAAAATGAAAAGATTAAAAATAAACACATTCACATAAAGAAGGGTAAAGTACAAAATGAAAAGTAAATAACACAAGAATATATGTAAAATGCATGCTCGGCTCTAAAATTTTATTGATCTTTAGAACTATCTTACAATACTGAGTTTTTCTCATGGGTTCCAACCCTCAATAGATTAAAAAATGTTTCTTAAATACAACAAATGCTCCTTGAGCTCATAACTACTTCTATTCTAAAAAATGGAAAAATAACTACTTGGTTACATTTTCATTCTAACTCCTAACCAACTAACTGCTTCAGAAATTTATTACAAAATTTAAATAAACTAGTCTTTAATAACTCTCGAGATTTCTTCACTGGTGCAACTTGTATTTTGTTTTCCCATTTTTTTCCAATGCCTTCCACTGATCAACAATTGGTAGCTCCAGAATCGCCATTTCTTTAGCTGATACTCGTATATATACATGCTCCATGTATGAAATTCTAGAAACTAAGCACAAATATCTCTCAAAGTGTCAATTATCTCAAAGTCCACTAATAATCTTTAGATTATTGTTTTCCTTGATAAGGAATAAGGAATGTATTCAAATTTCCTATGATCCAACCAATAAATGACCAAGAAATTTTAATGTCTCAAGTATGGTGTGCATACCTGAACGCTATTAATTTCTGAACTTTGAATCAAACCACTCAAGGCCTCTTCGTATAGGGAAAATCAAGGGTTTTTTCTGGGAAATTTTGCAGGCAAGAGGAGTGAGAAGGGGGAAGAAAAAAAATATATTTAAGACATATAATTTCCTCTTCCCTAACACATTTATATCTGGTTCCATTTATGTTTCAGAATCCCCTATGGGGAATCCTACTTCCACGCTTCTAGGAAGCCAAACCGTGAAACTAGGGAGAGTAGTTCAACCTTTTTCATCTAGGGGATTTTGGAAACTTGTAGAGGGTTTTTCCAGAATTGATATAAAATAATAAATGGTTTTGGATAGTTTGAATCAGTTCTGGAAAATTTTCAAGAGTTTTCGAGGAATTTGGGGGTTTTTAGCAGTTTTGGCCTAGTGAAACCCTACGTAGTGGAGGATCCAAAAGGGAAGTACGTCCCCCAAAAGAATTTTTTTTTATAAATATGTATTGAAAGTTGGTTTTTTCAGTGACCCACAAGAACTTATAGGGATCATTTTGAGTTAACAAGACTCATTTTACATGAAAAATTGCAAGACTAGTCATTTAAAGCTAGCAATCTAGCTAGGGTCTAAAATAAAGTAGTTAATTCATGGAAAATTGATTTATTAAATACATATAAAGTATAAAAGAGATAAATATCATATCAATTAAAATATAAACTCTCTCCAATAATTCCCATAACCTTGCCTATTTCTTATTGCAATTAGGATCATCAATTCCCCCCCATAGAGTGATAAAATAAGTTTTTTTGGTGAAACTGAAGACAGAATTTTTTATGGACAGAGATGTTTCAAATTGATAAATATAAATTACATATTTATATGATTTACATATCATAAGTAATATACTAGACTGAACATTACAAAGGAGACTCCAAAATAGTGGGCAGGAGGCCCAGAACATGACCAACAAAGGGGCTGAGAGAATAACTGAAACATGCGATTCACTAGAGCTCGACCTGAATGTGATGAAGGATGAAAATATATCTAATAATACTTAAATGTCTGTATTCTGGAACTCCATACCTATAATATAAGAGAAGAGGATGGAAGGAGAGGGGAAGGGAAGGTTGAGGCTCATCTCCCAATAGTCTTAGGCACATCACTCAGAAATAATTCTCACATAAGAATAACTCAACATACACAAAAACCAAATGGAAGAAATGGGCTCAAATTATCCATTAATATCATTTAGGACGACCTATTTAGCTAGTTACTTGTCTTGGTGACCTGTGAGAATAGGTCACCCATGAGTGAACATACTGTCCTTGCTTTGCTTTGCTTTGGATTTCCTTATTTTTGCCTCTTTTACTAAATTTCCTGCTTTTCATAATTTTCGACTTTTCCTATTTTTTCATGCTTTTTGGATTGATGCTGCTTTTCCTGAAATATTCCTCTTTTCTCATTTTTGGCATCATTTGTGGATTCCAGTGCTTACTTGACTTCTACTCCAAGTAATTCCTTCAACCTTATCCACTAATTCAAAGTGGTGGGCCAATTTATCCATTTATTTAGAAAAACAAATAAAAATATTAATTGCACTAATAATATTAAATGCACCATAATTATTTATTCCAAGTGGGTAGAAACTATGGATAAATTTAAATGCACACTCCTAATTAATTAATTGCCTCATCTTAACCTCTCATTAATTATTTAATTCAATCTGTCACTAGGATCCATGGGGTTTGATCTGCTTCAGGGTGCTGTCAAAATGGGAACATGACAGTCCTCCCTTCATAAGATTTCTTGTCCTGAATCAAAGTATCCCAAGAGGTCCATCATGCTTTTGTGGCACTACTCTTGTCATAATCCTCTCTCCAAGAAAATATTCACTACATCTGTAACTGAACAGGCCTACTTCTATCCACGTGAAGCAACTGGAAAGTGTGCCAAGATACTATAAGAATATCAGAAATGAAAATATACCACTACTATGTAAACTATAAGTCCATCCAAGGAGGTGTTCCCTATGTGGGAAACTGAAACCAAGTGCAACATAGATGAACTACTGCAAAAGAGGGTTGGATTGCTCCATCATGCCAACATGCAAACAAATTCTCCAAGGAAAAACAATGCCAAGATCCCATTTCTTGTATGGAACCCCCATGGATCGGAATAGCATCCAACAAAATATGTTAAGCAAAAGAGTTCCTGGATCCCAGTGTTCATGTTGCATCTCCCCAAACACTAGTAACAAGAAAAAATCAGCACCATATAAAATGTTGGGAAAGATAAAAACATCATACCACCATATTGGAAAATCATCTTTTCCCATGCAAACTTAAAGCTTTTAGGGCCCCTCAATCAAGATATTAAACTCTACAATGTATGGATAAATCAAAGAAAGATTATACATCCCCAAATATTCCTCCAACAAGTGAGGCCACAATTCCACCAGTCTTTCCATTCCAACTAAAAATTTCTCATGTGATCAATGCACACAAGTAACAAGTGTGTTATCCTTGAAACTCAAGTGACAAGAGTGAGGATCCCATGTCCTAAAATGCTGCTCCAAGGAGAGTAAGTTGTATCAAAATCAGTCATGTTCATGTTTCCCTTAAATAATGAGGTATCATGGTCTCTATGCAACTCAACAAGTGCTCTCGTATCATCCAATGGATCAACTCTCTGCTATTGATCCAAGGGTGAATAAATCCATCAACTGACCCACACATTGAAAGTAAGTTTACATCTGATTCCTTATTTTGAAAAGTGGCTGCACACACATGCCTTTTCTGCTGCTTCTAAATCATAGAAAAATCAGCAATATTAAAAACAATTTTCTTGCAACAAGACATAAAACTTTTACCTTCCATATTTTCCTCTTCAGTAATTCCTCTATCCAACCATCCAGTGGAAGAATCATAGATATTTATTACTGATTTATATGATCTATAATCAGCCATCTCTTCTGCAATAGGATCTATCTCCCATGGGGACAAATCATGATCCCCTTGTTGTGCACGTGACACAAACCAGAAAAATGTCTTCACCCACTATTCATTCCCCATTGGTGTTGTTGAATCTAGGACATGTGGGAAACAAATGTGAACCTTATTTTCATGTATGCAACCTTCAGTAATCAGAATTATGGATTCAAATTTTTCATTATTGTCTCGCCCAAATTGGGTGCTCTCATCCCACTCTTCTATGGGAGAGTGACTTTCTTCAAGAAACAACTCAAGTTTCCTTGGAAAGAAATCAAGTGCTTGGTTTCCATCAAACTATTCTCCACACTCTTCAAGCACATACGTAATAGAATTATCCTCATGGTCCACCCACTCATGAGTTTCCTCCATGGAATTTTTTATGCCATTTGAACAAAAGGGATGAATCTTAGGAAAGTTGAGGATTCAGTCAATTGTTGCCGCTCTTGTTGGAATTGGTCTATCTTCACACTACTAGATTTTGATCCAAAATCCGACGGTTTTTTCCGACGGCGCATGGATTTTTTCTTTTGACCGTGCCAAAAATTAGAAAGATTAATTTTTTTTTTTAAATGGTGGGGATAAGTGTCGCTTAAGCGACGGCATTTCTCATAAGTGTCGCTTAAGCGACGGCGCAAAATATCTATCCTCCTGAGTGTCGCTTAAGCGACGGATATCTTCCTACGTTTCGCTTAAGCGACGGCTATAAAATTGTGTGGGTTCGTGGCATATAATGTGGGTTCATGGCATATAGAATATAGTTTATGTTGTGGCTTGGCACATGGCTTATGCTTCGATTTGATATATAGTTTGTTACAATATCACAGAGATACGAGGGCTTGATCATTTTTCAAGATAGAAAGTCATTCAAACCTAAATAGTAGTGCCTCTTGATTTTTTAAAATCCAACTACAAGGATAAAAGGTGGTCAATAGGGTTTTTACTATGCATGGTTTTTTTGGGGTTAAATAGTTCAATATTTCATTTTGGGAAAATATAGGAAGAGTTTTACTATTAGTATCCTATTCTTTATTTATGATCTAAAAAATAACAACTAATTCTAGGATTGAACATGAATTAATCTTAGTTAATATCTACCAACAAGGA
>LPNX011142393.1:4170-79811 GCA_001517045.1 Pseudotsuga menziesii | reverse complement strand
GACTCTTACTAGCTGCATACCACCTCTGGTTGCTTAAAATATCCTGGGCTAAGTTGAATCTCTGCTCTCTCCCATACTGTGCTTTAAGAGCACCTTGCTTGTCTCTATGGAAACTCTTTGCAGACCTAAACTTTGACCATTGAGGCTGTTCTTTGCAGGGCCTCAGCTTCTTAGAAGAAGATTCTACTTGTGTGGGTAAGTTGCATAGATTAGCTTCTTCTCTAGAAGTGTATAGAAGGCATGACAGAAAAATGTAACATTGGTCGATTCGTTTCACATTTCTTAACTTAAATAAAAGGAACAAAACATTAGGGGAAAGAAGGTGGTAGTAGTGACATAAAATAATTGGTTGTTCTGGTGGGGTTTAAAGATATTACCCAACTTGCTATGGAAAGTTGTAATGTGGCTTGTGCAAGTCAGTTCATTTATTTGGATGGTCGACACAATAACTAGTTCTTGAAAGTTTCGATCATGAATCTTTCTCACTTCATGGAAGTAGAGATAGCAAGAAGTTTTATGAAGAAACTAGCATGACACCTCATAACTTGTTGCGGCAGTACTCCACAATGTCTTATGGGTTGTCTTGGAGAGAATATCGAAAGAGATCAAATTGAGAAACAACCACACAATTTTGAGATATTTAAAAAAAAAAAATTTCCACAGGCGTCGCTTAAGCGACGGTTTCCTCTGTCGCTTTTCCGACGCCTTTTCTGGATCTCCGTCGCTTTTTCGACGCCTTTTTTGGATCGCTGTCGCTTATCCGATGGTTGTAGGTGTTGCATATCTGATGGATTCCATTGATATTCGTCGCTTAAGCGATGGTTATGAAGGCTATTTTAAAAAAAAAAAAATTCTACCATCGAAAATATTCTGTCTCTTAAGTGACACTTTACATTTAAGCGACGGTTACATAGGTGTCGCTTAAGCGATGGTTATTTAAGTGTCGGCTAAGCGATGAAAAGTTTTCGACGCATAAAAGAAAATCAAAGTGTCGTACATGCGACAGAAAAGTGTCGAAAATCCGACATGACGGCCATCGGATTTTTGGTCAAAATGTAGTAGTGTCATTTGTGATTCTAAGAGGGCAGTTTGAGTGTATCTCAAAGAATATTGGGTGGAGAAAAAAATTGAGCTTGTAGTTCTCTTCTTCATATATGCAAATAATTTCTTCATCATGCAATGATTCTTCCCACAATAACTCAACAAGCCCAAACATGTCATTTTTATCTGAAAGCAATTGTGAGAAATTACCTTTGATTATGGACATTGCTTTCTATATATTCTCCATGGCTTCAAGGGAAGATTGGTCTTCCATTAAAGCACCTTCCCAACACATATTTGACACTAAATCATGAGTGTCATGGATAATTTTTAGTGTCTCTTGGATCTTCTGTTCATCCATCTTCAATGACCTTGCAAGAAGATGAGGTTCTTGTAGATGTTCCTCCTCTTCATTTTCCATCACCGGATCAATTTCATGGAGTGCACTAGTGGTTTTTAAATCTGATCCATATGTTTTTGCTACAATATATTCATATTTGAAGTCCTCAACAAAATAATTTGGGCTGCAACTTAAGTGATCATTCATCCTTGGTGCACCATAAAGATATTATCTCAAAGTTTCGTCCTTCATACTGCATTCATTTTTGACACTAGAATTCTAAACCTCATCACTAGGGGGCTTAACCATTCTGAAATTTTCAATAGAAGTGGCTGCCATATTGTATTTACACAAGGACACATAAAAATCAGAATTTACTAAATCACCATATGTCATATTCTCTTCCTTATGTGGTGGAATTATGATGGGTTGTTCACCCACCCATTTCTCTGCTTCACACCCTACTGAGATGTGCTCAATTTATGCTTCCTTGTGAGGATCAAGGGGTGACTGTAAATATGAATTGTGTTTCTCTTTTGGATCATATATAAAATATGTCTCAACATCATCAAAATTCCCCATCTCTTCTGCACTTATCTTGAAATCAACCACAAATAAATTTGGAGTCATTTCACCTTCCATGTTACCAACAACTAGATGTTGGACTATTGGATATTTAGTTCTGCATGGATATTCTCCATCTCCTTATGACAAATGATTTGGTGACTCATCATCCTCATGGATGTTGCAAATAGGATGATATCTCTTTGGGGAAAACCCAAATAATTTCTCAAAGAAACCATGTACATATGGCTCCAATGAATCTTCACTTTTGGTCCTCTTTTATTCCCCTTTACTTTGAGAAGTGGAAAAACTTAGTTCCTTTCTTGATGGATTCTTGGTCTTCAAAGAACCTACATGTGTTAATTTTTTTGAAAACATATACTCTCCATAATTATTTCCTTCATACTGAGAGACACTACTACTCCCTTCTCCATGTTTGGTTGCCAACTACTTGGCAAGGAATTCTCTAATATTTTGCTATTTTGGTTGATGATTTGATTGCTTGATGCTATGTGAGCATTATTTCCTGAGTGATGAACCTCATATCCCTAGGAGATGAGCCCCATACCTTCACTTCCCCTCTCCTTCAGCCCTTTTCTCTTCTATTGCAGCTGTAAAGCACTTGAGTTCAACCATTGAAGTAATATCAGAGTTATTTTATAGCCTCCATCATGTTCAAGTCGATCTCCAGTGAAGCCCGTGCTTCACCTATGCTCTCAGCCCTTCCCAGGTCATGTTTTGGGCATCCTTCCTATCACTGTGAGACTCTTGATGTAATGTTCAGTGATTCTTTTAATCTTTGATATATGCTATTGATAAATACTGTATTTCTCCCTATCAAGTCGAAATACTACTGTCCATTAAGTATACATACTCAGTTTTAGATGTAAAATCTTAACTAGTCATCAAAATGAGGAATTTGAGCCTCCTAATGTAATAATAACCAGGTCTTTCCCATGAGAATGAGATTGAATGGTCTGATATGATGTAATAGATCAGCCAAATTAAATTATCAGGCCTTATACGCCATTGTTCCAAAATTCAAGCTTATTTGCACACCCCTGCTAGATAACAAATCATAATATCCCTATGTATTTCCACTGTAATATCCCTGATATGAAGTGCAGATCATAATATTAACTTGTTGTGATTTTTAAATTAAATTTCTGCTAATACTCTTGCAAACATTTAGTAAATTGCTAACTGGGAAATTAAGGTATGTGACTTGGATAAGTTGAAAACAAATGGAGAGGGAAGTGAGAAGCAAACAAAGATATTTTAGACATAGAATTTAATCTTCCCTAACACATTTATATCTATTTCAAGTTCACATTTCAGAATCCGCTATACGGAAACCTACTTCCACGCTTCTAGGCATCCAAATCGTGAAACTAGGAAGAGCAGTTCATTTTTTTTCAACCAAGGGATTTTGAAAAATTGCATAGGGTTTTTCAAGCCTTAATATAACATAATACAGGGTTTTGGATAGTTTGTAGGAGGTCTAAAAGGTTTTGGGGAGTTTTGGAAGAACTTGGGTTCTTTTAGCAATTTTGGCCTGGTGGAAGCCTGGGCAATGGAGGATCCCAAAACCTAGTACGAATTCAATGAATATCTGATCAGATGTAATGGATGGATAGGTATGTCTATCAGTGATATTAAGAAACTTACAAAACCAAAAAAATTTGAGTATAACTCTCTGAATTTAAATAACATCTAGACTAGTCAAAATTAGCTAGTAATCTAGTAGGGGTGTGCAAATAAGCTTGAATTTTGGAACAAAAAAATATCAGACCTGATAATTTAGTTTGGAAGAGTATATTACATCATATTAAATCATCAAACCATTCAATCTCATTCTCATGGGAAATAATGATTCCAGCCCCACCTTGGTGGCATGCTTTTTCCACCTTTGAGATCAAACGCATGAAATTCAGATAATGGAGTGAATTTAAAGCCTTCCTGACAGAAAAATTTCCATTTTCAACCTTCTTATGCAACCCTAATCCTTCCATTTTTTTGGTTTCTGCAACTATCTGTTTCACCTTCCAACTTACCACAATTTTCTGTTTCCGGACCACCCTTTCCGCATGCTCTCTTCCACAATGGGATTTTCGCAAATTTTGTTCCGCGAGACGTTTCCTGCAACTCTGTTTCCACATTTGTGGATTTTTTATTGCAGAAATTCCAAATTCCAAATGTGTCTTCCGCAATCATATTGCGGATTGTGGATCCAACTTTTCCAGAAGTTGAACTTCCGCAATTCCTTTTCCACAATTCTTTAAAACCATTGATTTCATGCAGCTTCCTTCCTGATGGTTGATCTAAGATCATATGCAAATCTAATCTTATCTTCTTTACACCTTTTTTTTTGGTATTTGATCGTGAACATTGATATTCTTCTAATATCATTCCCCAGTGTCCGATCTTTTTCAAGGCGACTAGTTAAGAATCGATTTTCTTTAATCAATAAAGACACATATAGGCTTGAATCTCCATCTTCCTTGATCCTTCAATGATCAACTTTGGCTCCTTGACCTGCAATAGGGTTAATACAAGAACACATTCATTTATAAAATCCTCAAAGGATCATTCATCTAACTCCTTCGATGGATGAGAGAATCGATCAATCGATCTCTATTTTACTCACTTTGAGAAACCCTGCATTTACACGCAGGATTTTAATTCATTAACAAAGGATTTAACCAAACATTTAATTCATGAATTCACCCACTCAAATAGAATTGAATTTACACACACATATATTATGCCGAAATAGGATTTTTCGTTCACATGCTGAAACTGCACATACAAATTTGTTTCAGAACCTGTGTTTTGATCTCATTAGGCCTGATTCATCTTTAAATGACCTTGCTTGAGCCAATTTTTCTCTGTTATGACTACTTCTCCTTCTCCTATATTTCTATCTATGTCTCTTCTCTACTATGCCTCGCAGGATTACATATATATATACAACAAGATTCATGAACCATTCTCGTTCAGATCTATAATTCACTCAATAATCCCTAATCTTCTTCTAACTAATCCTAATTACAAAAAATCCTTTAACCTATCCTATGACTCGCTACCATTAGATGAGGGCTTTGTTACAATGAATCATCAACTGAACCAATGACTCAGTCATCCTCTTAGTGAGTCACCATCTATCTAGAATCAAATAAAACATAGGTTTATTTATAATGTGATGGTTCAAAGACCATCAATTCAGAATTGAAGACCCCTTCTAGGCCTGATACAACATTTAACTTGGAATTTGAATGGAGATCAGGATGCTCCTGCATGAAAGACTCGGTTATTATTATAGTAGGAGGCTCAAATCCCTCATTTTGATGACTATTTAAGCTTTTACATCTAAAACTGAGTATGCCAACTTAATGGACAATAGTATTTCGACTTGACAGAGAGAATACAATATTTATGAGTAGCATATATCAGAGATTAAAAGAATCACTGACCATTACATCAAGAGTCTCACAATGATAGGTAGGAGACCAAAAACATGACTCAAGAAGGGCTGAGAGCATAGGTGAAGCATGGGATTCACTGGAGATCGACCTAAACATGATGGAGGTTGTATAATAACTCTGATATTACTTCAATGGCTGAAATCGAGTGCTCCACACCTGCAATAGAAGAGAAAAAGGATAAAGGATAGGGTAACTGAAGGTCTACAACTTAAGTGTTCATTCATCCTTCGTGCACCATAAATATATTCTCTCAAAGTTTCTTCCTTCATACTACATTCATTTTTTTCACCAGAATTCTTAACCTCATCACTAAGGGGCTCAACCATTCTGAAATTTTCACTGGAAGTGGATGCAATATCAGATTTACACAAGGACACATAAAAATAATAATTTAATAACTCACCATGTGTCATGTTCTCCTCCTTATGTTGTGGAATTATGATGGCTTGTTCACCCACCCATTTCTCTGCTTCACACCTTGTTGAGATGTGCTCAATTTCATCTTCCTTGTGAGGCTCAAGGGGTGATTGTAAATATGAATTGTGTTTGTATTTTGGATCAGATCCAAAATATGTCTCACTGTCATCAATATTCCCCATATCTTCTGCACTTATATTGAAATGAACCACAAATAAATTTGGATTCATTTCACCTTCCACATTACCAACAACTGGATGTTGGACTGTTGGATCTTTAGTTCTGCATGGATATTCTCCATCTCCTTCTGATGAAATATTTGGTGACTCATCATCCTCATGGATGATAGAAATAGTCTAATCTCTCTTTGGAGAAAACCCAAATAATTTCTTAAAGAAACCATGTACAGATGGCTCCAATGAATCTTCACTTTTGGTCCTCTTTTCTTCCCCTTTACTTTGAGAAGTGGAACAACTTAGTTCCTTTATTGATGGCTTATTGGTCTTCAAAGAACCTACTTTTGTAAATGTTTTTGAAAACATATACTCTCCATATTTATTCCCTTCATGCTAAGAGACACTACTACTCCCTTCTCCATGTTTGCTTTCCAACTGCTTTGCAAGGAATTCTCTAATCTCTTGATCTGACTGGATGATGATTTGAGATACATATTTCAGCCCTTTCAACGTTCTTTGAATCAAAATCATTAAATATTCAAGATCATCCATTTTTGAATGATATTTTTCATAACTATAATATTCTTCCTCATACAACTGAAAGTCTAAATCTTCAATGATTGGAACTAATTCCACAACTGCAACTTGAAGATATTGCTAAGATAATTTTCCACTCATAGTTACTTTCCATAGGATGAGCCAATGAAAGTGATATAATACCATTGTAATGTCCCATGTCTGGTGTGCATACCTTAGCACTATCTAATTCTGTAATTTAAATTAAAATTTGTGAGCTTTGAATCAAACCACTCAAGGCCTCTTCGGACTGGGAAAATCAAGGGTTTTTTCTGGGAAATTTTGCAGGAAAGAGGAGTGAGAAAGGGGAAGAAACCAAATAAATTTCAGACATATAATTTACTCTTCCCCAAAACATTTATATCTAGTTCCATTTAGCTTTCATAATCTGTTATGCAGAAAGCTACTTCCACGCTTCTAGGCAGCCAAACCGTGAAACTAGGAAGAGTAGTTCAACCTTTTTCAACCAGGGGATTTTGGAAACTTGTAGAGGGTTGTTCCAGAATTAATAGAAAATAATAAATGGGTTTGTACTTTTTTCATCATTTTTGGAAAGTTCTGAGTATTTTTGGCGGAATTCGGGGGTTTTCAACAGTTTTGTCCTAGTGAAACCCTGTGCAGTGGAGGATCCCAAAAGGCAGTATGGACTGAATGACAAACAATTCTAGAGATATGTATGGGAAGGTGGGTCTGTTAGTTACCAACATGAACTTACTGGGCTCAGTTTGAGTGAACAAAACTCATTTTACATCAAAAATTGCAAGACTAGTCATTTAAAGCTAGCAATCTAGCTAGGGTCTAAAATAAAGCAATTAATTCATGGAAAATTGATTTATGAACTACATATGAAGTATTATAGAGATAAATAGAATATCAATGAACATATAAACTCTCTCCAATTGTTGGGTGTTATAATGTCTAAATTAATCCACCTATTCTTTAATTATCAACCGTGATTGGTAAGCTTAGAGTTGACACAAAATATATGCGAAGGTAGAAAGTTTCATGTAAATATTTTAACAAACAAAATATCTAAAGATATTTCAAAATGAAAAACTGAGTCAAACTTCCTAAAAATGCAATTAAGGTAACCAAACTGAGATAAAAGATTAACTAAACAAATAATCTATCTGATAACTTTGGACTGAAAAAGATATAATCAACAACTTACTTATTCAAATGGAAAACTAAAGTGCAAGGAAGACTTAAATTATAAGCAACTAGAAAACTTAATATATAAAAAATAATAAATAAAACTTAGATAAAAGAAGCAAGTAGAAAACTTAATAAAGAAATATCTTTAGGTTCTATCCTACAAGTTCTTTCAACAATAACACAATCATAAAAAAGATAGCCTAAAAACATCCTAAGGAAAACACTAAATCTCACATGCAAACAAATAAATCAATTCAAAATGAATAGACACAAAACCATACAACCATAAGACAAAATCAGAAACAAAACTTAAGAATAACTTCAACTACATTCAAAGTAAAAGAAGGAAAATGATAAAAATTTAATAAATATTTTAAAACAACTAAACTTTAAATTAAATGTTAAACAAAACTATTATTTAACTATTACAGACAAAGCATAATTCAAACATCAGCAAAACAAAACTGAAAACAATCTTAAAATACATAAAAACACAAAGAAAACAGAATTAAGGGTTGAATGACAGACTGAACTGTGGGTCTGAAAGGGTGGCTGAATAACATACTGAACAGGCTATCCGAATGAGAGGATGCACAGTAAAAATGGTAAAAACTAACCTAAATGAACTAATGTTCAATTGAATCCATCTACATACAATTATAATGCATTGGAACCATAAATAAACCTATTTAACATCAAACTAACCTTAAACTAATACATGAACAAAAGGAATCATTTGCATATTAAACTAATCAATAAACTGGAAATTGACTTACATAATGTTCAAAACAAGAAAGGAAATAACAAAATTGAATCTATTCTAAATTCATGGAAACAACTTATTCTATATTCTTGAAAACAAAGATTGAAAGTAATGCTGGAAATGAAAATAACTGGAAAGAAAATGACTAAAAGCAAATAACTGAAAGCAAGCTATGCGCACATCTAACTAATTAAATTTGAAATAAAACTAAGTTAATGTATTACAGAAAACAAATAGAATATAATTTACTATAATCTAATTGAAACAAACTAGAAATTAAGCTAGAGTAGCTAAAACAGAAAAGAAACTAAGCTAAACAAAGAAAATGAACCTGTAGTTTATAAGGGGCCCTGTCAGCAATCAGGGGTGATGCCTGGCTAACTTATACTTAAACACAACCTTCAACAACAATGCATACAACTCTTTATTCAGATGGTGGAATAGAAATACAAAGTTCAAGAGTAAATTATAGCGAGAACTCTTCTCCTAACTCTACTAATTGACTGATTTTCTAGCTAACTTAGATCTCTCACAGAGATTTCTTTATATAATGATTTACATGGATGAGCAATTCGACCCTTTAGAGGTTGATTTCTCTCTAAATTTAGCCGATATTTAAAGGAGTTTTAACTGATCATAGGCTAGCGCATAAGCATCTCCCTTATTTAGCGTGATTTTGGTTCTTTTCACTGGACAACATACACACAAGTTCCATTTCCAGTGAAACAGGTCTTCAGATGTGGCACACGAATCCTTTTTTAGTGTGAACGATCTACAGAGGTGGTGTATCTTCTATATCGTGGGTTGAATTCAACAGTCCAACGCATGGATGGTTGATGTGGTGGACAGCGAAGGAGAATGCAGGCTGACGAATAGTATAGAACACAGCTTCATCACCCAGACGCATGGATAATAAAACGTTTGCAGTTGTTTCACAATTTAAATGACCAGAATTAATTCTCAGCAGTGCGCAGTCTCATAGGCGATCTAGACGGAGTGCTGAACGAAAGGCTGGGAAGTGAGCTGGATATGTTGGGTGTAAATCTATGGTGAATGGAGTGTCTATTTGCTAGTGTGCTTCAATACTGGAGTGTGCAACAACACATCTCAACATCTAGAAAACCACCAGCGAGTTTAACGCAACGGGATGAATGATGAGCTGGACGTCGAGCTGGACATGCTGTGTGAAAAGCAGGCTGAATGCGGTTTGCATATTAACTTGTCCCAAAAGGATTATAAAACCTGTAAACAATTATACAAACTAATTAATACATCAAATATGCTTCAATAATGTAATTTTAATTAATAAAACCATAAAAGAATGATAATAATAAAATAGTTTTATATAAACCTTAAAAACACTCATACCTGAAGTTGAATAATAATTTGCGTGCCATAAAAGATAATAAAATATATGGTTAAATGAGTATTTTATCTACCAAAAATGATAACAAATAGAGGAGCAATGTTCCACCAAACAAGAGAAATGCCAGGTCCCACTGAGAAAAAAAAAGAGAAACAATTTAGGAAGAAGGTGAACTAGTAGCTGCCTTCAACTTGGCAGAAAAAGAAGGTAATTTAAACTTCACTCGGTTAACCTATAACTTAAAAAATAGCATATCTTTCATATCACATATTTATATGAAAATTAAAAATGACTTTATTGGATTTTTCAACATTCTTAAATAAACGGTTTTCATGTTTAAAATAATTTTATCATTTTTAAGGTTTTGAAATTAATTCAACCATGTCCAAAGTAAAAATTTGGACAGGTTGAACAAAAACATAAATCGCATCTTGAATAACAAGAAGATTAATCATTTTCATGCATAATTAATTGGATAAAAGGATAGGATTATTAATAATAAAATGATCTGGAAGTAAAAACTATTTGCTTAAAAACAAAATTTGGTCAGCAAATTTTAGTCACCATTTTTACCCAGGTTGCTATTTGATATTATATTTGTCTTCATTCGATTCTTCATATGGTAAGACCATATTAAATTTTTCTGTCAAATATGCTTCAAGCTATAACCAAATTCCACTGTTTATATTGCTGAAAATACTTATCATTTGTTAGAGATAGACAAATTTATCAAAAATAAAAATAATCTAATTTTTCAAATCAAATCCCTCTTCCCCCAAACCAAAGAGATGGCATGTCCTCAAGCCATATAGAGAGAAGAAATGACTGTTCCAGAAAAATAGAAAGAATGCGAGCATGCTGTTAATTCATTGTAAGGAAAACTAACTAGTAAATGGAAATGGTTCAAAAATGTATATTTATGAAAAATAAGATAGTGCTTAGAAAGACCATGTAAAATGAGAAAAATATAATTGAAATAAAACCATAGGAAAAACTAGCCATCCATGCCTTATTGTAGAGATATCCTGTCATCATCAAGTATTTCAAGTGTACCCTGGAGTGTGTGAGATTTATAGCTATGGGTCCCATTTCTAAGATAATGACATCTTAGATATATGCGGAATTAGACGGCCGGTGAAAATTCAACTTAGAGCCATTCTCAAATGACATTATAAACAATCAGCCATGACATAATATTTTTTGAAAAAAAATTCATATATTATCACTATTTGACAAGCTATGTGTATAGTGGTGTATTAACTAGATCTCATTTACCAGATATTTCCCTGCTGCCAGCAGGCATTTTCAGTACCCCGATGGGTTTATCTTTGTACCATGCAAGCATAGCCCTACTGCCAGTGAGCCTATTCAGTACCCCGATGGGTTTACTTGCATTTATCGAGCTTCTTGTTATAAGGTTTTTACTTAGGATTGACCCGCTTCCAGCAGGCTTGTTTAGTACCCCAGCAGGTTTGCCTTGTATAATGATACTAAAGATATGGAAGCCGATTGGTACAAGAGTGTGTTAATTCCTGCTAAACACATAATTCTTTTTTTTTCAAAATAAAGTTATAAGTAATTTCATAATGGCCAGACTCATAAAACATGTCAAGAGAGAATAACTGAAAGTTGTTCTTTAACCTAATAGGCCTTGTTCTTTATAAAGTAAAGTAATGTTCCCCATGGATAAAAATTAGACTCACTTTCGAGTTATCACCAAAATACTCAAGAGACAAGTTTTGATAACATGTATAGGATAAACTAGTAATCCATAGGTGAAAAATAAAGAGTTGAAAAATATGATAATGAAAGTGGGTCTTATCAAGCAACTGTTTAAAAGAATAAATCAGAAATATACATGTTTGAATCAAAATACCAAAAAATATATGAATAATAACATAATTGGTTAAGTATGATATATAAAGGACTGATATGTAAAATTTATCCGTATAAGCTGCAAATTTCGAAAGTACCCTAAAAAAAAATTTAAAATACCTTATGAGTATTTAGCATACTTCCCATTTCCAAGTAATATTCCGTTAGCTGCTCATAGAGATAAAATACTTGTAATCACTACAAAAGCACTTGTTAGATGATTCAATTTATTCATAAAGACGTAAAAGCAAAAGAGTCTTGTATAGACAACCTACTAGAAATGACTTTTATTTATTCAAAACAACAAACACATATGTACACATATATAAATGATAATAACCCAAAATATTTCAAGGATCATGAGGAGGAGGAATAGATTCCCCTTCAACTAATTCCATTTCATTTTGCTGCAAAACATTTTGTATGAAATCCTGTTTAGATGTTGGTTGGTGATAGAGCCTATGTCTATGTCGATTTACTACAAAGGAAATTTATGAACCATCAATTGTTTTAATTTTTACTGATCCATTGTCAAAAGCTGTAACTACTTCGTATCGACCCATCCAATGGGTAGTTAATTTCCCTTTAAAATTTTTAAATGGTGAATCGAATAGTAGTGCCCAATCTCCCATATTAAACTGCTTTTGGTTAATAAATTTATCATGCCATGTTTTTCGTTGATTTTGTATTAACATTGTTCTTTGAAGTGCATCATGCCTAATTTTGTCTAACTCATTAATTTGTAATATTCGTTGTTTCTATGATTCATCCAAATTCATGCCTAATTGTGATGCCATACGAAAATTTTTAACTTGGAACTCAATAGATAAAAGGACTTGTTTTCCATACACTAACTCATAGGGGGTATGTTCGGTAGTGTTTCTCCATGTTATCCTATAGGCCCATAAAGGCTCGGGAAGTCTATCTGCCCAATCCTTATGATGTAAGTGAATGGTCTTAGCTAAAATAGCTTCTAATACTTTAATAGTTGATTCTACCTAACCATTAGCCTGAGGGTGATAAGGTGAATATTTGCAATGTCGGGTGCCATATTTCGTAGTAAGTTCTTTCATTAATTTAGAAGTAAACTGAGTACCTTCATCTGTGACAATTTCTCTAGGTACACCAAATAGGGTGAATATTTCTTCATATATACATTCTACCACCAATTTCTCTGTGGCTCTAAATAAAGATTTAGCTTCTACTCACTTGGTGACATAGTCTGTACAAACTAAGATATATTTCTTTTTACGAGACATGGGAGAGATTGGTCCTACAAAATCAAAAGCCCATTTCTTAATGATAACTACAATGTAAAACTTTATATGCTGTCCTCTTATCGAAAAAATGTCCTCAATATGGTCCATCATGGCATGCATGGATGATGTATGTCATTTCATCCTCCCACACACATCGTCGAATAATAATATTGGGAACAATGTGGAAGAGATCGTTATCAACCCAAGAATAATTAGAACTCTGAACCATAATATGACGCTTCTCATGTGGAGACGAATGATTTCGTATTTTCCCCATTGCTAGATAATTGGAAATATCTACAAACCAAGGGGTTTGAATAGATACAGCAAATAGAAGTTCATCAGGAAAAGTGTCATCAATTAATTTATTACCATCTTCATGTTGAATATGGGAAAGGAAATCTGCTACGATATTTTCTTTACCAGGTTGATTAATGACGATAATGTTAAACTCTTACAATAAAAGAAGTCACTGGGTCACGCTACCATTGGTAATTAGTTTATTCATCAGAAATCTAATGGAGGAGTGATCGGTATGCAAAAAAACTTCATAACCTATGATATAATGACGAAATTTATTAATAGAATAAACTATTGCCAAAAATTCATTTTTGGTAATGGTATAATTTAATTCTGCAAGGGTTATATTTTTGCTAATAAAGTAGATGGCATAGGGTGCTTGTCCTTATTTTTGGCCGAGGACTCCTCCTATGGCCATATCAGAGGCATCAGTAGATATGTGAAAAGGAAGGGACCGATCAGGACCCCTAAGTATTGGTGCCACCGATAGTTTAGCTTTTAAGATTTCAAAAGCTTTTTGACATGATTCTGTCAACTGGAATTCTAAGTCCTTTGTAAGTAACTTAAACATTGGTGCAGCTCCTTTAGTAAAATTTTCAATAAAGAAACAGTATTAGCTTGCGTGACCAAGGAATATTCTTACCTCTTTCTGGGTTTTTGGAGAGGGAAGGCCAACTATTACTTCTATCTTAGCAGGGTCTACCTTATTTCCTTGGGAAGAAATATGGTGTCCTAAAACTATACCTTCTGTCAGTAACATTTTACACTTTTCATGACTAAGGGATAGGTTTGTCTCTTGACATCGAATCATAACTTTCTCTAGGTTGTCAAGAGCTTCCTGAAAAGTATTACCATAGGCCTTAAAATCATCCATATATACTTCAACACAATCATGTCTAAGATCAGAGAAAATTCCTAAGACTACTCACTGAAAAGTGGCAGGTGCGTTACATAAGCCAAATGGCAAGACTCGATAAGAAAATATTCCCCAAGGGCATGTAAAAGTGGTCTTATCCTGATCTTTAGGTGCTATTAGAATTTGATTGTATCCACTATATCCGTCAAGAAAGGAAAAGTATTGTTTACCTGACAACGTATCGAACACTTGATCAATAAAAGGAAAAGGAAAGTAGTATTTCAAAGTATCTTTGATTAGTTCCCTAAAATCAACAAAAATACACCATTTCCCTGTAAATTTCTTCGCAACTACTACTAAAGGAGATACCCATTTACTGTCGAAAATAGGATAGATAAAACCAGCAGTGAGGAGTTTTTGTAATTCTTCTTTTACTATATCCTTTAGAGAAGTATTTATCCTCCTTAGTGGCTACCTTACAGATGATATGATTGGATCCATATAAATATGGTGAATATAGGTATCAGGGTGTATACCCTTCATATTGGTGTATTCCCATGCGAATGCTCCAACTTGTTTCTTAAGAACTTTAAGCAGCTGTGCTTGTTGGTTTTCACTTAATCCAGCGTTTATATGTAAGAATTTTTCAAGGACAACCTCACAAGGTATGGTATATGATCATATATGCTATTCAATTGTGAAGACACGTGGTGTTTCTGTAAACATTAAGAGATCCATATTCTCTTGAAACTCATCTCCAAAAATCTGATCGAGTTGAGCAAAGGACTGAGTGAAATCTGTACAGGTTGTTGAAGAGACAAACTGGTTTAATACATTCTCATTGGTCTTCTCTTGAAGTGCTAAAGAAAAATCAATAGGAAGGGAGAGATCATCAAAGTATTCATCCCCAAAAGAAAAATTTAACCACCATGAATTTTCAGTTATTGGTTGTGCTGAGGGGTATAAAATAAGTCTTTGTGTGGACAACCCATTGGAAATAGTCATCTCTCCATCCCTACACCCTATAAAAGAATTTTTGGTGGCTAACCATGGTCTTCCCAAGATAATAGGATGTCATTTAGAAAGATCCCTTGATTCTATGACCATAAATTTGACAGGGTACTCCCATGAAGCTACTGATACAACAATGTCATCCAGGACTCCAACAAGTTTTACTGTAGTGCAATCTTCTAGTTCTAGGATGGAAGGGGTAGGTCGAAGAAATTGTCCTAACTGTAAAACTTCTAAACTGCGGTGGTCATCATGTTACTAGTGGATCCTAAATCAATTAATGTATTCTCTATGGTGGTTTTGTTTATAATTACAGTCACTACTGGGGCTCCTGGATTTGTATATTTTGCAATCCGGGACTGACCTATCATACATTCAGACATTTCTCCTATAACATGAATTGTAAGAGGGTCCTTTTGCTTCTTTCATGGGTGTTTAATACATATCTCTTTTATTGCCTTACTATATATAGGTATATCTTTGATAGCTTGTAATAGAGGGATATTAATACAAATGTTCTTTAATTCATTGAAAATGTTATACTCCAGATGAACTACAGGTTTTTCTATTACTAATATTTCTGGAAATGGAGGAATTATTTGCTCCTAAATAGTTTCTTGTGGAGGATGGGTGTGTACTGGAACCTTTGGAATGGTCACATCCTCCAAAATAGCATCATTCATGGGTTTATTTGAATCTTCTTCTTCTTCATTTGGTTCTTGAATGATGACTGATGACTTGGGTTTATTATTCACAACTCTTCCCGATCATAATTGAATTTCATGTACAGGTACAGTTGATATAAGGTATGAGAGAATATTTTGCAACTCAATGTTGTTAAGAGCTTGATTTGGTTTATTGTTAAAATTAGGTATCAGCTGTGCAGGTAGCAATTTCAATCGAGGATGATTTGCATTCTAAAAGTGATGAGTTTGTTGTGTGATAAAAGGAACTGGAGGTACAAATCCAGGTGGTATTTGCTAGAAATTTGTTTGATTTTGAGGATAAGGATGATTAGGTGTAGGAACAGGTTGTGGCTGAGGATATGGTTGTCCTCTCCATCCTTGTGACCAATATTTCTATTGTGGAAATTGAGGAGGAGGATACTGAGATGGCCAATTCTTCCAGCTAGAATTGTTCCATTGTTGAGGTGGTTAATATGAAGGATAATAGGGTAGAGGTTGTGGTGAAAAGTTTGGATATGCTGGTTGGTCCCTAGGTTGCCAACGAGGCCTCCTATATGTTTCAGCTACATCCCCACTCTTATAGATGTCTTGCAATACAAGAAAGGATGGGCAGTTATCTGTTGGATGCTCTTTTGTATAGATGTGACATACATAGATGTTATTTAATGGACATTACCTTTGGGGATGTTTAGTTATACATCTTGGAAAAAATATACTCATTGTTGCTTGTTCTTCATCCTTCCTTTTCTTGGCTTGTAAAGAATCTAGTTGGGAACCCATTGCTCCTAATATATCAGTCTGAAAATTATCCAATAGGTTTCCTAACTCTACTCTTGTAACTCTGATTGAACTAGGAACATTTCCTCTTATATTCTTACTAAAAGGATCTCGAATTTTTTTCGCAAATTCCTCCCTATTACTAGAATAATTTTTACACATCTCACCAATCTATGCAAAAATTTTATGAGAAATATCACCAGCTTCCATGAGATTAAGACTCTCTAACAAGTCCTCAGAGATTCCCTTGAGGAAAATTGTATGTACTGCATCTTCTCGGAAGTCATTATATTTAGACTTATGTAATGTATAAATAAACCTCTTGAGATAATCTTCCAGGATCCCGTCTTCAAGTTGTTGTATCTTGAATATATCATATCGAGAGTCCTTGGGTTTGCAGTATTCTTGATATTTTGCAAGAATGAGATTTTCATATCATCCCAAGTGCGGATAGAAGATTCTCCTGAACCCAATGAACCATCTCAAGGCAGAATCCTTGAGTGTAGCGGGAAAGAGTTTTATTTTGTAAGCGTCTTGTAGATAATTATAACTCCTAGAAAGGATATCGAACTCGAATAGGAATGTGTCTGGGTCTTCATTACTTTTTCCATAAAAAGTAGGAAAGGAGGAAGGAGGGATGTTTTTCATAGTTACATCCTACATCAAGTATCTAAGATAGGGAACCCAAAGGTAGCCTCAGTTTGATTTTGCCCTTCTCCTTCTTCATTCCTAACTTCATCATGATGTTCATTTTCTCCCCATCTCCCCACATAAGCTGGATTCTTAACGTAAATATACCTAGGAGGCTCCATTCGAGGTGATAGGGAGGAATCCAAACGTTCTTTTTTGCAAGAGATCTTCCTTTGATCTACAGTTTTTTTATTAAAACCTAGAGGGATAGTAGGTTCTACTGTAGAAGTTTCAATTTGTGAAATAAATGGATCTACTGAGGTTCCAAAGAGAGCTTTTACTTGAGCAGGGTCAACAAAGTCAACAAAATTCGGATCTCTTACTAGTGAAAAATTTGTGTTAATTGGATTTGAAACTAGTGGAGGGATAGGGGTTTCTAATGGCTGATATTCTTGAACTTCCTTAGGAACAAGGTCCTTTTGACCTTCTACCAAGGTTTCTTCTCCTTTTATGGCTTCTTGAGTAAGATATTATAAGGGAGTTTCTTTAGGTTTCAGGGTAGAACTACTTCCTATAGGTGTCTTTTGATACCTTTCTGGTGAGTTAGTAGTTCGGGAATTACGTCCCCTACGGTAGTTAGTAGGGATTTCAATAAATTTTCTGGTCTTGATAAATCTACCCTGAGAATCTCTAATTCTACTCATGAAAAACTTTAAACAAAAGAAAACCTATGCTACTACTGTTGCTGGGTTTGGGGGCGCATATTATAAGAGATGCCCAAGTTATTACCTCCCATCTTACCACTCCCCCACTCCCAAACTATTACTAAAATTCATAAAGAATTCTACTCTACCTTACAGAACAACTCCCTAGCAATGGCGCCAAAAGTGTTGGGTGTTATAATGTTTAAATTAATCCACCTATTCTTTAATTATCAACTGGGGTTGGTAAGCTTAGAGTTCACACAAAATATATGCGAAGTTAGAAAGTGTTGTTTAAATATTTTAACAAACAAAAGATCGAAAGATATTTCAAAATGAAAAACTGAGTCAAACTTCCTAAAAATGCAATTAAGGTAACCAAACTGAGATAAAAGATTAACTAAACAAATAATCTATCTTATAACTTTGGACTGAAAAATATATTATCAACAACTTGCTTGTTCAAACAGAAAACTAAAGTTTTGTTAGAATAATTAACCCATAGTTAGCTACCTTAGACATTAATTTTAATTATTTTTGTCTTATTACCTAGTTTCCTAGTTTCCATTCTATGCTAGTTGCCTTCAACAAGTCATAGAAGTCAACACATGATAAAAATGAGTCATGGAGTGCTTGGGAAACATCCTAGAAACCAAATTTAGCATGTCTGCTTTATTCTAGATCCTCCAAAGTGCATATCTGCGTTTTCTGAAAAGCTGCCTTGTTTTATTCTGATTTAAGGAAAAATGAAAAGCTAGACTAGGTGTAGATCACTTTTTTTTTCCCACAACATCCTCCTTCATTTTATCCAAATAAAAGCATGCATGAGTTGTTTTTCCATCCCTCTTTAGTTTTCCCACTTGACTTAGAAAATTCGTGAGTATCTTGATAGATTTGGAAACTGTTTTATGCACCTATGGGGGATTTGACTAGATTTAGTAAGCCTACTTTTTGACTATTTCGAATGGCATCTTTATCCATTTAATTATCTCATGTAATGATATATTTCAGCATCCTATTACTTCACAAGGTTGGATATTGTACACTTATTGAATACAAATCCATGTTATGCTCCAATTTCAGTCTTGTTTGGTGTGAATTTTGCATGTTTGATTAGCAATTTTGTGAGTGTAATTGTTCTATATCTTAGGTTCAATTTCCACATGGTATCAGAGCCTTTGTATATTGATTTATCTCCTTCCTTATTTCTATTGTAGGTTCGACATCTTGACTGGGAGCGCATTCTGCTGACTGGAGGGCACAGTTTCTGAGCTATGGACCAATCTCAGAAGATCATCTTGACTCCATTCAATTTCTTTGAGTGGAAAGATGAGATGGAGATATTGTTGAAAGAGAAATGTCTCTACATGGTTACTATGGAAATAGAGGGAGAGCTCAATGTAGTTGCAGAGAAAATTAAATAGCACAACAGTAGGGATGAGGCCTATGGTCTTTTGTGTCTGAGCATTTCAAGAGACCTCCTCTTCCATTTTGATAGATTGAAATCACATAATGAAGTGTGGGATATGCTAGAACATATTTTTGGAAAGACAGATGATATGAGAGGACATCAATTGAGAATGAGTTGATCTACTTAAGTCCCAGTAGCTTCAAATCATTGCAACTCTACTTTTGCAAGTTTAAGGCCCTTGTTTTGCAGTTGAAACGGTGCGGGATCGAAAATAATGAAGGGAAACTAGTTTTGGCCATAATTTCTAATCTTGGTCCTGACTATTTAGTGTTTTCTTTTACCTTCCATGCCACCAAGTTGACAGCTCGAGCCTAGAAGATTCCTAAGCTTGCAGATTTCATGGAATCCCTCACACAGGAGCAAGATAAGTTGGTGATGATGGGCACCATCAAACCTTCCAAAGATGAAGCTTTGGTTGTTGTAGATTCAAAGGTGGATTCAAAAAGAAAGAAAAAATCTAAAAATGCACCTGATAAAAAGAGAGACAAGAACAAGTCTGAAGAGGGGCCCCAAGGATCCAAGAAGAACTCCAAGAAGAAGAAGAACAAAGGAGAAATGAGCAAGTGTGCATACTGCAGTAAGGGCTATCATCTTGAGAGATCTTGTATGAAAAAGAAAATTTACATGTTGACCCAACTCCCAGAGAAGAATAACATCTCCCTTCCTGATTTCTCAAAGAAGAGGGAAGCATGATCAAATTCAAAGGACAGAGAGACAATACATGCCTGGTTGCTAGCACATCAAGCTCACCTAGCTTCATCATAGACCTTGGAGATTCTAGACATATGGGTTCGACAAAAGAGCTATTCTCCTCTCTTGACATGTTGAAAGGTCCACCAATATTTTTTTGGAGATGACTCTCTCACTGACAGTTTGGGGAAGGGAAGGATTGATCTTGACCATGGTAAGTTCAAAAATGTGTACTATGTTCCAGGTCTTTCCTCTAATATCTTGTCAGTGTATCAGATGACTCATACTGGATCTCCAAAGAAGGTGATCCTCTCCCCTGATGATGTTGAAATCATTGAGATTTTGAATGGTAAAGTCATAGCAAAAGGTGTTGTAGATCACACTTCGAAGGTATACATGTTTTTTCCATTTTCTACCCTACTTAAACCACTCTCCTCTTCTGATTCATGATAATGAAGAAAGAAAGATTTGGCATGAAATATTTTGCCATATTAACTACAAGTATATTTCTAATTTGAGTGAAAAATATATGTTCATAGGGTTACCAAAGATCAAGTTTTCTAAGGGAGTCTGTCAAGGTTGTATCCTAGGAAAACACCCAGAGCACAAGTATGAGAAAGCTAGTCATGAGAGAACCTCTGTACCTCTTGAGCTGATCCACAGTGAAATTGCTGGTCCATTCCCTCATATGTCCATGATTCAAGACAAATATGCACTGACCTTCATAGATTACTTTTCCAGGTATTATTGGGTTTACTTCCTAAAGCATAAGTCTGAAGTTTTTGACCTCTTCAAAGTCTTTAGAGCCTTGGTTGAAAACCAGTATGGGAGCAAAATCAAGATCCTCATATTTGACAAAGGTGGTGAGTATTTCAAGTCTTAGTTCATTTATTATTGTAAAGATGCAGGTATTCATATGCAGTATTCAATCCCTTACACACCACAACAAAATGGTGTTGCTAAGAGAAAGAACAAATCACTGAAGGAGATGGAAACTTGCATGATGGAGGCTAAGACTTTTCCACCAAATTTTTGGGCTAAGGCTATAAAATATGCATCCTACATCCAAAATAGGGTGCCTCATAAGCATATTGATGGTATGACTCCTTTCGAAGCTTGGAGTGGGCACAAGCCAGGTGTGACCCATTTCAGGATTTTTGGCTCAAATGCTTCGGCTAGAATTCCAATTGAAAAGTGGAAGGATTTGTAGCCCCAAAGAAAAGAGTGCACATTTATTGGGTATTCTAAAGATTCAGAAGGGTACAAGATGATCAAATTGAGCACTAACAAATATTTCATTGAAATAAGTGTTCATTTCCAAGAAAAGCCTTTAGTAGCAACTGAAGTTGGAGAGTCTTCTTCACCACCAGATCGATTGATTGTAAGTGGAGAGACTAATGAGTTTTCTGATTCTGATATGTCTGATATTGATGATTTGATTGCATATCCTAAAAATCCTAAAAGACAAAAATGGTCAGCAAAGACCATTCATGCAGCTGGGAAACTAGTTGGAAATCCTAGTGACAATAGGAGGACTAGATCTTAGTTTGAGAGTGCCCTTTGTGTGAAAGATCCTCTATTTGATGAGAAGTGCTATATGATGGTTGAATCAGATCCAAAGACATATGAAGATGCAGCATATGATCCAAGATGGAAAACAAACATGAAAGAAGAATTCAGCTCGCTCCAGAAGAACAACACTTGGGAACTAGTTGATCTTCCCTCAGGGAGGACACTAGTTCAATGTAAGTGGGTTTTCAAGACTAAGTTTTCTGCTGATGGTTCACCTTTGAAATATAAGGCAATATTGGTAGCTAAGGGATACTCACAAGTACATGGTATTTACTACAATGAAACCTTTGCACTAGTGGCAAATATGGACTCCATAAGGCTAGCTCTAGCCATTGCAGCTTCGAAGCAATGGGAGTTACATCACATGGATGTGAAGTGTGCTTTCCTAAATGGAGATCTCACTAAAGAGATTTATATGCAGAAACCTAAAGTGTTTGTTTCTAATCCATATTTATTGTGCAGGTTAAAGAAATCATTGTATAGGCTCAAGCAAGCCCCCAGGGCTTCGTATGCCAAGATTGATGGCTTTTTGCTATCACTGAGTTTTGTTTGATGCAAGTATAATACTAATGTCTATTTGAAGCTGATTCATTGTTCTTTGATGATTATTGTGTTGTATTTATATGACCTTATAATTACAATAATTTCAAAGAAAGAGATTGCCTCCTTAAAAGATGCAATGAACCATGCATTTTCTATGATAGATTTGGGATTGTTGAGCCAATTCTTGGGTCTCGAAATTGCTCAATCCCAACCTGGAGTCAAAGTGCATTAGTCCAAGTATGCTCTAGATTACAAGTTCAAAATTAAATATTGAAATCCAAGAAAGACTCCCTTCCTTTCAGGAGTTAAGCTTGAAGAAGCAGGTTCTTCTCCTATGGTAAATAATACACTGTATAGGCAGTTGATTGGGTGTTTGCTTTATATTACACACACTAGACCTAACCTATCTTATGCAGTTAGTGTAGATTTGAAATACATGGATTAGCCTCATGAGATCCATTGGAGAGTATCCAAAATTATCCTAAACTTTGTTCAAGGAACATGAACTCATGGGATCTTCTACAAAGCAAAATATGATCTTGATTTGATTGGGTTTACTGATAGTGATTGGGTAGGTGACAACACAGATTGAAAGTCTACATCAGGATATGTGTTCATGTTTGTAGAAGGACCAATCAGCTGGTCAAGAAAGAAGCAGATGCCATAGCACTCTCATCTACAGAAGCAGAGTATATAGGAATTGTAAATGCAACAACTCAATGTTTGTGGTTGCAGGGGATACTTGGAGAATGTGGTTTTGAATCATTGTTTTCAACTATTATCTACTATGATAATCAGAGCAACATTCGAATATGCAATGATCCATTTTAGAGACACCAAACCAAGCACATTGATATCCATATGCATTACATCAGATAGCTTGTGCATGATGGCACCATTGATCTACTCTTATGTGCGTCTTCAGAACAAGTAGTAGATGTAGCATGGATTTCTCCTTGCTATAGGGGAAGGAATGGCTCCCTTCTATCTATAAGACATAAGGGTAGGTTCCTGCTTGTGGAAATACTAAAAGGAAAAATGGAATGTAAAGAATATTAATGAAAACAAAGATGGAAGAGAAATATGGAGAACTCCTCTACAAACAAATGTTAGGGTTCCGCTTCCAATAACCTGCAAACAATCATTATGCTACAGTAAATCGAAATACCTGCAAAACAAGTTAGGAAATAAACCTGCAAATGAAACTATGGATTAGAAAGAAAATAAATTACTAAGCAAATACAACAAATAACAAGCTATACCTTCTCTTTGGGTGGAATGGGCCACCATGCCCTAGCTTTAAGAAGCACCTCTCTTGGATGTGGGAGCTATGGCTCAATGGAAATGGAGAAGAGGGAGTGTGGGTGGCTTGAGAGACAAAGGGTCTCAAGGAATCCATGAGCAGCATAATAGTATGCAAGGGAAAACCGTTTTGAGAGTGACCCCCCACCCTCCTTTTATAGCTTTTTTGGGGTTTTAGGGTTTTAAGCCCTTGGTCCAAGCTTTAGCCCATTTTTTGGGCTTTTAGCCCCTTCCACCCTAATTTTAGCTCCTCTTAGGGTTTTAGCCCCTTTTTGGGGGCTTTAGCTCCTAGGAGAGTATTTTAGGCTCCTTTTTGGGGTTTTTAAGCCCTTTTCTTCATCCTTAAGCATTTTTTAGGGTGTGGGGGTCTAATGGAGGGTCGTGAAGTGGTGTCCTTGGGTGGTGTAGGTCATGGAGAGCTTAGTGAGGGACTTTTTGGGTTAAAAAATTGCCCCTTGATGTGTGAGGGCAAGAGCTCATCGTATGGCCGATGAACATCATAGGATTTGTTGCGTAGAGGTGGTGCTTCCGAGGCTGGGGCATGGTGGATTTTGGTTTTTGTATTAATATGGTTCCCATAAATGGGTGAGATACAAATAATGTGTGACATGTATATGGATGAGGCAGGCATCCCCATGCTTGTGACAATGTCAAAAGAATAATTTGATCTATGTTGTAAAATACAAGAGCAGATCATATATAAATGATGTTACAATAATGGTTGCCTCAATGTGAGGCTGAATACAATACTGATCTGGTACATTGGACCCATGGCATTCTCATGGAATGATATATCTTTATGACTGATGGTGTGCTAGATCTAGAATGGTACATAGCTATGCGGACTCACTGATTGAGAGTCAGAGTCTCTATGGTACAAGTATGTTGCATCAATCATAAATCTATATTGAAGCACTGCTGGGGCTTCTGAACACTGTCTCGAATGCAACCCAAAAATCACAAGAGACATAACTTGTTTAGGTCCCTTGAGTAGACTCATCAATGTGATAGAGTTAGGTGATGTCGGGGGTCTTCGACCAAGTATTGTTCAGAACAAACCCTGTACAAATCTCAATGCTACGATGATGTAGTTGGAGTTGAGCATGTGATAAACAACCATCCCAAGAAGCACTAAGGAATCCTCTCAAGTGGTCCAAGGAACTCATCAATGATTTTAATGAAACCAAGATACATAGACCTTTGGGTATATCCTTTGGAATATGTGTGTTGTCGTCGACAGAGGGAGACCTGCCCCTAGTCAAGGCAATGATGCTTCCTTGACCAGGAGTGCAAGGGAGATAACTAAAAGGTGTGATACAATCTACGGACTGACCCACTGAATGGGGGGGGTTGGGAGGGAAATAATTGAATAGGGGTAGCTGGAATGTGGTGGACTCAAAATTCCTCTTTTTAGAGTATGACGACAGGGCAGACCAGGAAACAAATGAAACTTGACTCATGGGAACGGGATCATAGATGTAATACTGGGAATGTCACTACAGATGGGAAATACTTGGAAGAGGTGGAAACTTTTGATATTGATGGGATCTAGGAAAGACACATTGCGGAGTACTTTGAAAAAAGGTGACCCAAAGGGGGAATGCTGTCAAATTGTTCTCTGTGGGGTAGTGTCTAGGGACACCATTATGGTATGATCTCATGTATTTTTAGTGAGCTTGAGAAGTTAAATGCTCGATGGTGCTTTCAATTTTAGAGAGTCTGAAAGCACGAAGAATACTCCAGTGGGGTTCTTTTTCATTGGTAGTCTCCTTTGCCCAAAAAATGATAAAAGTATACATAGGAGAGCTCGCCCATCCTGTAGGGGATGAGAGAATTCTTTATCGTTGGTAGTCCAATTAGGATAGAAATGGTTAAACCTATACTAACTGGATGGTCATTTAGATACTTTTATGAGCATGAACAAAACCAAGTTTGCGCAACAATCGTTTCTTGATGAGAAGGTGGAAAAGAGCTTAACGACAACCCGTGGTGAGATTTTTCGTAAAGTGTGGCCCCTCTGCCTAAGAAAGCATAAAAGTATGCAGAGGGGAATGATATTGGCTTGAATACACCAAGGAATTCCTTTTCAATTGATGGTCTACATGGTCCACAAAAGGAGGTAAACAAGATGACGTAGATGCCCTTTCCTATACTTTAGCAAGAAAGAAAGGAAGCAGGTGTGCTCGGCTATCTTTTCATTGTCTTAAAGAATCAGAGAAGAGCTTAAATGAAACTCCAGTGTGGTCAACCAATTTTAGTGGCACAGGTTTTGCCCCATGTTAGGATAGTGGACATAGGTCCAAAGGTCATCCGCGTAGTATGGATGGAGCAGGAGGCTCTCAAACATAGAAATACATGCGCGGGATAGATTGCGGCAGAGGATCGCGAGTCGGTGCGGAAGAGGTACAGAAACTAAGGTGGCCCTAGGACTGATCCAAATGGAGATTGATGGCCACCCACCTATTCCGTTCTCTCAAAACAATTGTCCATTGTGGCAGTTTCCTAGTTATTTTTTTACAGTTTTTTGGGTCCTAAACTTCCGGGGCTGTTTTGAGGCCCTAAATAACATTTTTTGGAGATTTGGGGCCATATGGTTACCATTAGCATACATTTGGATCACCTCTCCATAAATTTGTAAATCTTAGACATACCATTCCAACGAGATATCGAACGCCCAAATTGGAGATCGTATGCAAAAGTTATGACCTCGGGAAGTTGACTGTTCAACTTACCACCTTGGGGCCACAAAATTTATGACGGTTCATCTTCTAGGGTTATGTTTTGGACTTTTGGGGTTCTCACCTCATTATTATTATAAATAGTCCCCTTTGGTCTCATTTTGTATTCATATTGGCACGGATGAGCGTAGTAGCCACATCTCTTCTCAGAGGTAGCTACCACCATTCTAGCAATTGTATTACAGTCTATTCTATTTCCACCATTTAATAGAATATGTGTTTATTGTATCGCTGTTATCTTTGAAAAATGTCTATTATTATTACTCTGTATTTTCTATTTCATTTCATTCGCACGTAAATCCATATCAGTGGTATCAGAGCAATCTACTCTTTGATTGTTTCTCAGTGCATGTCCCCTACCAGGTCCGAGTATAGAGAGTTTGGTCTCGAACCAGTTTCACTTGATCATTCTTGCCGTCCCAAACAACCTCCCATGGCGGAAGAAAAGAGACACGATGGAGTAGGAGATCCTATCAAGTCATTGCTCAAGGAATCCCTCGAGTGATAGAGGAACGAGATGATGGATAGTTTCACCCAAATCCTTTGGTGAACGCCAGCAACGAAAAGTGCATCTTCAACGAGCAGTCGGTTCGGGGATGCAACTCCCTTTAAGGTACAAGTTAACTTTGATATTCCTTTATTTGAAGGAAATATTGATGCAGATGCCATGGATAATTGGTTGAATGTTCTATAAGGGTATTTCTCTGTCCACAATTTTTTCAACAGAGAAAAGATCACCTTTGTGCTCCTTAAGGCAGTCCCCCATGTCAAAAATTGGTGGGGTACTTATTGTGAGCAAAACTCATTAGACGAGTCTAGAATGTTTGAAACAAATCCCACTTTGGCCTCTTTCATAGATGCCATCAAGAAACAGTATTACCCTGTGGGAAACTGTGATGACCAGTGCACAAAATGGACCATTCTGTGTCAAGAAAGGGACCAGACGGTGTCAGAGTACACCAACAAATTTCATACCTTGTGTACAAAGCTGAGTATCAAGGAATCCAAGCGACACCCGATTCTAAAATATTGCAGTGGTCTACATCGGTACATCTGAACTGAGATGGAGTTCCTTGACATCTCTTCACTTGGATCCACCTATTGGTATGCTGTCAAAATCGAGGAGAAATTTCGGCAGAAGAACAAGCAAGACTATGGACCTACACACCCAGCACAGAAGCAAGGCAAGGGAAACCCTGGCCTGCAAAACACAGGACAAGGAAAGGACAACCAGTCCCTACCACAAGCAAAGAAGGGATATGGAAAGACAAAGAAGGACACCTGTAAGTGGTGCAAATTTCATAAAATCCCTTGGCACGACACTGATGAATGTCACTAAAAGCAGTCATTAGTGGCCAAGATCAAATCTTCAGAATCAGATCCTGATTTTGATTCTGAACCCAATGCCACAGCCGCATACAATGGGAGGCAAATCATTGATGCAAACCCCAGTGCCACTGTTGCTACTGCACAGATTCAATTAGAGGATCCTGAAGAGTCAGAGGCAAAGGAGCACCTATTCCACTCGCATATGTGGGTGAAGGGAATGCCTCTACATTTTGTTGTTGACAACGGTAGCCAAAAGAACCTGATCTTCGAAGAAGTCGTTAAGAGATTGGAGCTTCCAACAACACCACACCCACAACCTTACAGCATCGGTTGGCTAAGCCAAGGACGAGGTATCTGCATTACTCAATAATGCCTCCTACCATATGGCATCAAGCCTTTCAAAGACGAGGTATTGTGTGATGTGGCCCCACTTGAAGTCTGTGATGTTCTTTTAGGACAACCATATATGTGGAAGCATCATGTTGTATATGAGTCACGGCCTCGCAGTGTCATTATTACCTTGGGAGGAAAAATCTATCGAATACTAGAGACCGTTGCACCTAAAAATGTCTCGCAAGGTATGAAGATAATCTCCCACATCAGAAAAGTATTCCTCTTCACAATTGTGTCTGAAGGAGAACATAATATCATAGAGACCCCCACACCCTCTACACAGGGTGTCTCTGCTCATAAGACACAAGAAGAAAATAGAGCCATCATTTCCTCATCCATCCGAGTACCTATATGATGCAAGGCCATGCATTCAAGGTGCTCATTCAAAAAAAAATCATCCACACAACAATTACAACCCTCTCGGGATGCCAAAGAAAAGCATCCTCTTCACTTCAACAAATGTCGAACCAGGAGATCAAGTCAACACACAGTTCGAGATATGATATGGGATTCGATGCAGTAAATACCATTGCTTCCTAAGGAGGGACGATTGATTCAAATGGATATCGGTGGCCACCCACCTATTCCACTAGTTCAAAACAATTGTCCATTATCGTAGTTTCCTAGTTATTTTTCTACAGTTTCTTGGGTCCTAAACTTTTGGGGCCGTTTTGAGGCCCTAAATGAATTTTTTTGGAGATTTGAGGACAAATGGTTGTCATCGGCATGCATTTCTACAGCCAAAATTTTTAAATATTTGATAGACCTTTCCAACGAGCTATCAAACGCATAATTCGGAGATCGTATGCAACCGTTATGACCCTGGGAAGTTGACTGTTCAACATACCACCTTGGGGCCACAAACTTTATGACGGTTCATGTTTTAGGGTTATGTTTTGGAATTTTGGGGTTCTCACCTCATTGTTATTATAAAGAGGCCCCTTTTTCCTCATTTTATATTCATCTTGGCACAGATGAGTGTAGCAGCCACATCTCTTCTCAGAGATAGCTATCACCATTCTAGCAATTGTATTACAGTCTGTTCTATTTCTGCCATTTAATAGAATATGTGTTTATTGTATCTCTGTTATCTTTGCAAAATGTCTATTATTATGACTCTGTATCTACTATTTCATTTCATTCGCACATAAATCCAGATCAGTGGTATCAGATCAATCTACTCTTTGATTGTTTCTCAGTGCATGTCCCCGACAAGGTCCGAGCATAGAGAGTTTCGTCTCGAACTAGTTTCCCTTGATCATTCTCGCTATCCCAAATGACCTCCCATGGAAGAAGAAAAGAGAGACGATGGAGCAGGAGATCCTATCAATTCACTGCTCGAGGAAACCATCGAGAGACAGAGTAATGAGATGATGGATAGTTTCACCTAAATCCTTCGGTGAACGCCAGCAATGGAAAGTCCATCTTCAACGAGTAGTCGGTTCACGGATGCAACTCCCTTTAAGGTACAAGTTAAATTTGATATTCCTTTATTTGAAGGAAATATTGATGCAGATGCCCTGGATAATTGGTTGAATGTTCTAGAAGGGTATTTCTCTGTCCACAATTGTTTTGACACAGAAAATATCACCTTTGCGCTCTTTAAGGCAGTCCCCCATGTCCAAAACTGGTGGGGTACTTATTGTGAGAAAAACTCATCAAACGAGTCTAGAATGTTTGAAACAAATCCCACTTTGGCCTCTTTCATTGATGCCATCAGGGAACAGTATTACCCTATGGGAAACTATGATGACCAATACACAAAATGGACCATTCTACGTCAAGAAAGGGACCAGACGGTGTTGGAGTACACCAACGAATTTCATACCTTGCGTACAAAGCTGAGTATCAAGGACTCCGAGTGACACCTGACTCTGAAATATCACAGTGGTCTACATCAGTACATCCGAACTGAGATGGACTTCCTCGACATCTCTTCACTTGGATCCTCCTATCGGTATGCTGTCAAAATCATTAGAGGAAATTTCAACTCAAAATGGGCCTCCTAAAAAAATTAATAAAATAATAGTTAAAATAATAAAATAATATTTATCAATTTTGGAGGAAGAAAAGAAAAAAACTACTTTTTTGTTTGTATTTTTGACATATCTCCCCGTATTTTTACTCAAATTTCGATCGGGAGAGCTCATTGGGTGCAGAATTAAATTCTGTATCCAATGAGTACCCACTCGGCATACTTTTGACGGACCTCACTACCCCAAAAACAAGAAATACCTGAAAATGTGATGATGATATCATCACGTTTTTCAGGTATTGCTTGTTTTTGGGGTAGTAGGGTCCATCAAAAGTATGCTAAGTGGGTACTCGTTGGATGCGGAATTTAATTCCACACCCAACAAGCTCTCCCGATCGAAATTTGAGTAAAAACACGGAGAGATATGTTGAAAATACAAACAAAAAAAGTAGGTTTTTTTATGATACCTATCCCCAAATTTATATTAAAAAAATGTTTAAGACCTATACGGTATTTCGAACTTAAAGCAATTTCATTGGCTAACACATGATGACATGAAATTTGAGTTAAATTTAAAAGGCCCATTTTGAGTTGAAATTTCGTCTAATGCGAGGAGAAATTTCGACAAAAGAACAAGCGAGACTCTGGACCTGCGCACCTAGTGCAGAAGCAAGGCAAGGGAAACCCTGGCCCGCAAAACATAGGACAAGGAAAGGACAACCAATCCCTGCCACAAGCAAAGAGGGAGATGGAAAGACAAAGAAGGACACCGGTAAGTGGTGTGAATTTCATAAAAGCCCTTGGCACAACAGTAATGAATGTCGCTCAAAGCAGTCATTAGTGGCCGAGATCAAATATTTAGAATCAAATCCTGATTCTGATTCTAAACCCAATGCCATAGCCGTATATAATGGGTGGCATATCATTGATGCAAACCCCATTACCACTATTGCTACTGAACAGATTCAACTAGAGGATCCTGAAGGGTCAGAGGCAAAGGAGCACCTATTCCACTCGCAGATGTGGGTGAAGGGAATGCCTCTACATTTTTTTGTTGACAACGACAGCCAAAAGAACCTGATCTCAGCAGAAGTCATCAAGAGATTGGAGCTTTTGACAACACCAAACCTGCAACCTTATAGCATCGGTTGGCTAAGCCAAGGACGAGATATCTACATTACTCAACAATTTCTCCTACCATATGGTATCAAGCCTTTCAAAGATGAGGTATTGTGTAATGTGGCCCCACTTGAAGTCTGTCATGTCCTTTTAGGACAACCATATATGTGGAAGCATCATGCTATATATGAGTCACGGTCTCGCAGTGTCATTGTTACATTGGGAGGAAAACTCTATCAAATACCAGAGATCGTTGCACCTAACAAAGTCTCACAAGGTAGGAAGATAAGCTCCCACATCATAAAATTATTCCTCTTCACAATTGCGTCTGAAGGAGAACATAAGATCACAGAGACCTCCACACCCTCTACACAGGGTGTCTCTGCTCATCAGACACAAGAAGAAAATAGAGCCATCATTTCCTCATCTATCCAAGCACCTCTACAATGCAAGGCCATGCATTCAAGGTGCTCATCCAAAAACAAATCATCCACACAACAATTACAACCCTCTCGGGATGCCAAAGAAAAGCAGCCTCTTCACTTCAACAAATGTCGCACTAGGAGATCAACTCAACACACAGTTCGAGACATGATACGGGGTTCGACGCATTGGAGACCATTGCTTCATAAGGAGGGAGGATTGATCTAGATGGAGATCGGTGGCCACCCACCTATTCCACTGGCTCAAAACAATTGTCCATTGTGGTAGTTTCCTAGTTATTTTTCTACAGTTTTTCGGGTCCTAAACTTCTAGGGTCGTTTTGAGGTCCTCAACGACGTTTTTTGGAGATTCAAGGCCAAATGATTGCCATTGGCATGCATTTGGCTGACCAAAATTTGTAAATCCTAGACAGACCTTTCCAATGAGCTATCGAACTCCCAAGTCGGAGATCGTATGCAAAGTTATGACACCAGGAAGTTGACTGTTCAACTTACCACCTTGGGGCCGCAAACTTTATGACGATTCATCTTCTAGGGTTACATTTTGTACTTTTGGGGTTCTAACCTCATTCTTATTATAAATAGGCCCCTTTGGCCTCATTTTGTATTCTACTTGGCATGGATGAGTGTAGCAGCCACATCTCTTCTCAGAGATAGCTACCACCATTCTAACAATTGTATTACAGTCTATTCTATTTTCACCATTTAATAGAATACGTGTTTATTGTATCTCTATTATCTTTGCAAAATGTCTGTGATTATGATTTTGTATATGTTCTTTCAGTTCATTCACGCATAAATCCGAATCAAGGATAGAGGTCAAGGGAGCGTGTGTGTGTGTTGCGGTGGATGGACTTGGCTACATGCGATGTGACTGCAAGTCCGAGGGCAGTTATATGCCAAATATGTACAAGAAAAGTAAATAATTTTGTAGTCAATGGTCTATAAGTCTGCATAAGGTGTGGTGGATGGAAGAGACAACTATGCATTGAAATACAAAATAAAATTAAAAAATAGCATTCCTTAACTGGCAGTGGCCCGAAAACTTGCATGAGTAGCGGTCGAGAGGTGTGATACAAATATAGGTCTGTAGACACTCGCATCGTTATGTCATGGCTCATGAATTGAGGTGACTTATGGGAAATGGTCCCAAAATTGATTTATTAAACATGAGACAATGGTCTCATCAGGAGATAGAAGTTTGAGTCCAGAAATGTGAGAGGTGTCTTGAACTGATTTCGGGTGACTTTGGAGTAGCAGCTAATGGTGTTGCCCCTGATTCACGATAAAAATAAAACATTGAAAAACAAGAAAAGAAAAGGAATCTACTCATTGGTGATGTTAAGCATAAAATTTATTAAGTTAGATCCCATTGTGGGGGTTCTCCAAGAGTTGTCCATAAAATTCAATGAGGGTGTATGCCCTGTTTTCGAGGCAATGATGGATGACGTATGGGCCATACCACATTGACTCGAACTTGCCTTTTCCCAACTTATCGTTTGGTTGGTCATAGACTAGAACCATATCGCCTTTGTTGAAGGTGTGAGGGTGCACATGGGAGTCATAGTGGACCTTTGACCATGTTTTGGCTGCTTCAATGGCTTGGAGGGAAGCTCAACGGTCTTCTATGGTTTGCTCGAGTTGGAGGAGTCATTATTCTAAAGGATAAGTGTCAGGGATAAGTTCTACTGCGAGGCGGAGAGATGGGATTTGGAACTCTATAGGGAGTACTGATTCAATGCCATGTACTAGCCGGAAAGGGGTGAAACTAGTTGTAGTTTTTGTGGATGTGCAATAAGCCCATAGGGCAGAGAATAGCAAGTGATGCCAGTTGGTTTTATTGTTTCCTAACATCCTTTGGAGCATTGTTTTGATGATTTTGTTGACTGCTTCAACTTGGTCATTTCCCTAGGGGTAATAGGATGATGAGTATTGGTGTTTGAATTTCAACATGGTTGACAATTCATCCCATATGACATCTTGAAAGTGTGCTCCATGGTCTAAGACTAATTGCTTAGGAACACCAAATCGTGAAATAACATGGTTAAAGAAGAAGCGTGCTGCGGTTTCAGCTTTGTAATTGAATGTGGGCATGGCCTTTGCCCACTTAGTGAAGTAATTGACTGCCATGATGATGTATTTATGACCATTAGTCGAAATGGGTTTGATTGTCATGAAGTCAATTTCCCATTTATGAAAGGGGTCAACTGTGACTATTGGGTGTAATGGTGCAGGGAGGGTTCTTTCCTTTGGGGCAAAGAGCTGACAGCTACGGCAATGCTTGACTTCCTATATGCAATCAGCAAAGATGGAGCACCAAAAATATCTGGTGCATAGAATGTTTTGGGCGGTTTCCAGGCCTGAAAGGTGGCCACTGCACGCTCCACTATAATAGTCATTGAGGATGGTTTCAGCCTCATCACGGGTGAGGCAACGATGTAGGATGGTATCAATGCCTTGATGATACAAAACATATTCAATCAACAAGTGGCGAATGGCTTGAGGTCGGATGCGTCACCTGTCCTCATGGTTTATGTGTGATGCAAACTTCTGTGTTCGTAAATAAAGAAGGATGTCCCCATACCATGGGTCATCCATGGATATGACGAATAGGAAATCATCAGGGAGATCATCCTTGGGGGGTGGTGATGCAGTTAATGGGGGCATGTCGGTCATGAGGGTGGCCAGCATGAGTGCCTTTGTACTTTTCAGGGATACGAACTCTAAGTCAAATACTTGGAGGATGACTACCCACTTGGCTACTTGACCTTGTAGAAGGCGGTGGCTTAAGAGGTACCACATTGGGTTTGAATCCTCCACTACTAATGTATGGTTCACGATGATGTAGTGGCGCAAATTTTGGGATAAGAAGATGACAACAAGGGCCAATTTCTCCTCGGGTGAATATCATAGTGGGGGTCCTGTTAGCTTCTGACTGATGTAGTAAATCATGTGCTCATGGTGAGCATCATCTTCTTGGACCAAGACTCCAGCAATGGCATTGTCCGAGGGTGACACATATAGAATGAAGTCCTGAGTGAAATCTGGTGCTGAAAGTAATGGTGCAGAAGCCAGGGCTTGTTTGAGTGCATCGAACGATTTTTGTGCTTGCTGATCCCAAACAAAGGGGATTTTTATGCGGAGTAGGTGAATGAATTCGTAAGGTTTTGTTGTGTACTCTGGTACAAAGTGGCGAAGGAATTTGGCCTTGCCTTGGAGGCTCTGTAGTTGGTGTCGAGTTTTTGGGGAAGGAATATCAAGGATAGCCTAAACCTTAAGGGGATCTACCGTTATCCCTTTGTGAGATACAATGAATCCAAGTAGAGGGCCTGCTGGGACACAAAAAATGCACTTAATGGGATTGAGGTGAATTTTGTACTTGCAGCAACGTAAAAAGACTTGCCACAAGTTGTCTATATGTTGTGCTTGTTTTGATGATCGAGCGGTAAGGTCATCCAGGTAGACCAAGATGATGTGAATTAAATCATGGAAACAATATGTCATGGTGCACTAGAAGGTGGCTCCGGTATTTTTCAGGCCAAAGGGCATGACTCAATAAGTGAATGTGCCACATGGGGTTGTGAATGCCGTCTTATAATGGTCTTCTTTCTGGATTTGGATTTGGTTATATATGGAAAAACCGTCCATGAAGGAAAAGGCCTGATGTACGACTCACACATCGATGATATGATTGATGAAAGGTGTGGGGAAGTTGTCTTTGGGACATGCCCCATTGAGGTTGCAGAAGCCTGTGCAAATGTGAATGGTACCCTATTTTTTATTCATGGGAAAAGGATTAGAAACCCAAGTGGTGTACGCAATGGGATAAATGAAGCTGGTTGTGCGCAACTTCTCTATCTTGGCTTTAACCACGACCACTTTGGATGGATGGATGGGCCATTTATTTTGGTGTACGAGAGCCTCATTAGGCCATGTGTTGATATGGTGTTCCACGATGGATGGATCTAGGCCTGGAATTTCAGTGTAAGACTAGGCAAAGATGTCACAGAATTCTTGGAAGAGAGCTTTATAGGCATCGAACTCTTCCTGGGAGCAAGATGCCCCCAAAATGATTTCTTCAACAATATCGGAATTGGTTGAGATGTAGATTTTAATGGTTGGCGAAATTTTCACCATATTCCCTTCTTCGAAGGCGTCTAGTGCCAGGATGGGGTTCTTGAACTAGTCAACCTTCCCATGGATGAAATCTTTGGTCTCCACGGAAAACCGGTTGGACTGCGACAAAAGTTCTTCATGGAGGAAGAATGAGCGATGGTCCATGTCATCCCATGGGTATTCTAGGGTGGTCAGAGCTTCAAGTATCTCCTCATCATTGTAGAAGCATCAAAAAGACAGGTTTGATGGACCGTCGATGGAGGAGGAGATGAGTGGGTCGGTGGAACTAGACATCCTGTAAATGGACATGGTGTCTAAAGAAGGAGGTGGTGGGTGAACTTCTTAGATCAAGGTGATTTTAGACTCAAGGGAATGTTGACGGAGGTCAATGAGAGCCATTGAAAATTTAGGTAAGTCTTGGAAATGGTGAGATTAATGTCCATACAAACTGCAGAGGGCACAAGCATGGTTTGTTCTCAATGCCTTGTTTCTTTCTACTAGTGCACTTGGAAGTTCAATGATGGGGAGGTTTTCATTTATATCCACAACATCCAACCATGCATGGATCATTGGGATCTAAGGGAAATTCTGATTTGGATAGCCCTATTGCTCACAGACGGCGCAAGGCAGGACTTGTCGTAGTTTTGCGGTGGCTTTGGCATTCTTGCCCTTGGAACTTTTTAGGTGGGGCGGTGCGGGTGCGGGTGCGATGGTTGGATTTTGCGAGCCAGGTGGAGGGTGTGGCTCCACTGCGATGGGTTGCAATGAGGTTAAAACAACCTGGGGCATTGGTGGTTGAGCTGGTGGATCGAGATACCATACCGAAATTCCCAATGTGAAGTTAGGTAGGCTTAAGGTGGCCATTACCGGCTTGCTCATAACCTCAGGTGGGGGAAAGAGGAAGGGAATCGTGTGGACTGTTGATGAGCCCAGATAACTCCTTGCTGGTTGCATTTGGGGATGCAGTTGTCGTTGCGGCTGCGTGAAACTCTGCTGCTGCGAGTGATGTTGCAGCTGCTATTGGTGTTGTGGCTGCAGACGATGTTGTGGTTGTGGTTGGGGCTGCGGTTACAGTTGCTATTTGGGTGCAGCGGTGCTGGATGAGACCATGCACAAGTCCACAGTTCCATTTTGTGTCAGTGGTGGTGACACTAATGGGAAAGGATCCATCATGGTGGTATCGGAAAACAACCCAGGGCCCACATTCTACAATGGAGTGGCTGGTGTGTTGTCAACCATTGTGTTGATTACAGGGATGACATTAGCGTGTGTAGGTGTCCCTTGTAGCTCAATAGTGGTGATGGTCATGATAACATTGGTGGGTGTCGTTAACCCTTGTGGATCATGATAAGTGAGCTGATCAACCGTCACAATCTTCCCTTCATGGGGGAACATCATGAGACCGAAGACAGTTGATGCGACTGCTCTCATGGCATACATATAACTTCTTCCGAGGAGAAGGTTATATTCCAGTTGAGCATTGACGAACTCTATGTTGATTAGCACTGTCTTCCCAGCTAATGTGATGGGGACATGAGGGAGGATTCCTTGGGATTTAGTGGGATTTCTATCATAAGCCCGTAGAGTTGTGGAGGATGGTTGCAGAATTGGTGATCTGAGTTTCTACCAAACTAGGGTGGACATAACGCACTGGGTTCCCCCTCATCCACTATGCACTGGTGCACAACCAAGTTCCAGATAGACACCAGGATTTGGAAGGTGATGGTGGATGGCATGCATGGCTCTCTGTTCTCTGTGTAAAATGTGATAAACTTGGAGTCGGAGGGGTCTACTACCCCAAGGGAAGCTAGTAAGGATTTCTGCTGCGTTGGGAACATTTTAAGTACCTCAAGAGAGGACATGGAGGTTGGCGTTTGGGCCAAATCATCCACAATGTTATAGCTGACTGCAGCTCTAGCCGTGGCGTTATTGGGAATCCTACATACGGGGGGGCGTGGGAATGGGGGTAATTGAAGAGGTAGGTTGACTATTTTGGATGTTGATGTCATTGATGTGTCAGCGGGTTTGGTGGTGGTACCATATTGATTCCGCCTAGTTTGCATGTTGACCTCTTCAATCATCATGGCTAGCAGCTGGTGAACACCGGAGCATTGGGATTGGGTTGGGGAGGGGGTGCGGTTGCTACCAACCTTTGGACTAGTAGTGGGTTTTGAAGCACCATAGGAGGAGTGTTGAAATATTGTAACTTCGAAGAATATTCTATATGTATCTTTTGTGGTCCCTGATGGTCCTACCGGGAGAACCACTTGTATTACTTTGTACCCCGATGCTTCTAATCAGAAGAACTAATAAGATTCATGAGGTAGTCCCCTCTAATTGTAAAGGTGGGTCATTAGCACCCCAATGTGGTTACTTGAGCCTACATGTGTAACTCGAGCCTACATGATTTAACTCGATCCTACATGTCGAATGAGTTAATTTAAGTGAACGGATGAATATAAATAGAGGTGTGGTGCTCCTCATTTGAGACACACACACTCTCACTTATGTAGCGCATTTATGGAGAAGAGAAGAGTAGCTGGAGAAGGAGGAGGATCAGGATTTGATCTCCTTGTTGGTTTTAACTTTTACCTTTTTGGGGCATCTATATTGAGGAAGCTTTTGCTGGGTTTTTCCCTTCAGGGTTTTCCCAGGATAAATCTTTGTGTTCCTTTTGTATGGTTGTGCTTGTCGATATTTTAGTGATCCTGTTTATATGCTTTTGTTATGAAAATGAAATGAAATACTGATGTATTAGCTAAGCATATGAAAATTCAACAAGGAGGTCCTTGTGGTGCTGGGTTGGGTTGGGCTTGATTTGCAGCGTTGGCGGCCTATTGATCCTCATTCTGAATGGCCTGCTTAGCTCGACCCATGTGGGGACACTCAAATGTGTAGTGCCCATAAACATCACAAAGTGTGCACGGTTGGTTTGTGCATAATGGGGCATTGCGTCTTGGCACATTTGGTCAAGGGGGGTTTTGAGCTAGTCGGTTTTCTATGGCATTGTTGGGAGGGTTTGGTTGTTGACCTCCTCCCTATGGTTGGTTATTGGCTTAGTTACGAGGCTGATTATTTCTAGCTTTCCCTTGTTGGTTGTTGGGGGTAGGTTGGTTGGGACGGTTTTGTTGTGCAAACACTTGTCCCAACAGAGAAGGTGGAGCGAGGGTGGGGGATTGAACCGCTTGCACTAGAGGTGCATAGTAGATTTGAGTGGGAGGTGATGCCACAAATGTGGGAATATGCCCCACATACTGCTATGTTGGCCAAGCCATGGCCTGACCCTAATGTGGTGGCATAGGCTGTGCATATAAAGTTGTTTCTCTAGACTGGGACATCAGTCCAGCGTAGTCCGGAGCTTGGTTTTGGTAAGCAACATTAGCAGTGTTGCTTGGTTGTGATGGAACTGTAGGTGGTGTCGGTCGATGTTGTGGCTATTGGGAAACTGATCCTATGATGCCATCTGCAGCATGGGATGCCCCCGGTGCGTCGCAGTAAGAGGTGCCTGTGTGGGGAGCATCTGGGATGATGGTGTACAGGTATCCAGACTGAGCATAGATGAGGTCAAACTGTTGAGCTTTTAGTATGGTCTCTTCTTCAGATTGGGGACGTTCGGATGAAACATCCTTTACTACGGGTGGGAGCAAGGTCTTAATAAACCAATCCAAGAAGATCGTGTCATCAAGTTGTATTTTACATAGGCTACAGCGTCACAGCCACTCATGGATATGGTCAATTATATGAGTGGCAGTGTTTTGATAGAAGGATAATAGGATCTCCACCCCCTTGTCATATCTGACAGGGAGTTGGAAATATTGATGGAAAATGGGGTCATTTGTTAACCGAGCCAAATCAGGCAAGTTGAGACGAGCCATGAAAGGCATATTTGACCCCAGGTTGATATGAGATGGGGCTGCAATGGTGGTGGGATTTGCAGGTGCATAATACATCTGCACAACTAGGGGTACTTGCGGTGGCACCGTTGTGGATGGGCCAATGCCCCCAAGTGTTGTGTAGGGGAGAGTATGGGTGGCAGGGATATTGCCCCCATGTATGAAAATAGAGGCAATGTAAGTGGAAGGTCCATTGCCCCCCTGTGTGGCAAGAGGGGCAGTGCAGGTGGAGGGGCCACTGCCCCCATGTGTTGCAGCTAGGCCATCTTGCCTGGTCACTATGGGTGGTGGCAGTTGACTGATGACAGTTTGCATGACTATGCTTGGGCCACCTGTAGGGTTGTTGGTTATATGTTGTGGTGTGGACATGGGTCCACTTGCTATGGTTATGTCAAAAAATGAATCTGGGTTGGCACCAGCCATGGGGCTTGATGGTGCAATATGGAGGTCTGGTTCAGACTGATATGGGTTTGAATCTAAATCAGAGGATGTGTGTCCTTCTGATGGTGTGGGATATTTTTGAGAATAGTTTCGACGGTGCCAGTTGAGTGTTCTGAATTCTGGTGGTTCGCCTCTTAGGTGTGAAGAAGAGCGTGAGGGATCAACTGTGTTAAATTTTTATCAAACTGATGGGAATGATGTTTGCACCCTAGTTTCAGAGGCTTCCTATTGGTTGTAGGTGGTCACTCAGCCACCAAGACTACTAGAAGACAGTGCTTGGCTTTTTTCTCACAGGGGTTTCTACTCAATCAGAAGGGGTCATTGCCCATTTTGCTTGGCAATTCCTCTTAGCGGCCAGCTACTTTAGGATTCCTGTGGTACTCCTCATAATGAGTTTCTGGGTAGGGCCCAAGTACTTCCCATAGTTGAAGTAATCAGGGACTTATGTCCTCAAAGACTGTAGATTGTTTGAACTTAGTGTAAATTAATAAATTTTAAGGCTCTCTCAGCTTCATGAACTGAGTTCGGTTGATTACCTGGTATGGTTTAGTTTGTCTTTCTTTCTGGTATTTGGTAGCTACAAATGGTTTATGAATTCATCATATTGTGTTAAAGTTCATGTCATTATGTATGCATGCATTGAATAATCAGAAATTTGTAAACAGATACAGTTTTTAACCCTAAATTTTGATGGCCTAACTAGATGACTAGCTCACACTAATATTCCTCTTCAACCAAGAGAAGGTGCTAGGCTCTCAACACAATGGGACTAATCCCATCTGTATATCCACAAGTAACCTCCTGGATGCAAGGTTGGTGAATAGGGAGGATGCTTAACACCATGAGAATCTCTCCTTCCCTAGCCCCTCTACCTTCCAGGTCATCTGGTTTCAATGGTTTAGAGAAATATTCAATGAACGGCCTAGGTCTATACGAGCTTGCCCTTCGTCGTATCCCAGAATACCTTGGAGGGTGATGAATGGGTAGAGGAGGAAGGGTAAGCAAGACTGTTAGTTTTAGGTTGATTTTAGTTAAGCTACATTCATTTAATTAAGCCATTAAAATTTACTTTGAATTTACACTTTGTTTGTTGATGCAATTACAGGAAATTAAAACAGCAACTGAAATTAAACTAATATGATGGATAAAGGTGGCTGAGCCGCACTTACAGTCCCTATTAAAATAAAATTTAACCCCTATTAAACTGAAATTTAACCTTTGATTGACAGACTGAACATTTCTGATCAAATTTGGCAAGTGGGTCGTAAATTTTTTTCAGCAACAGGTGAGGGGGTCACACAAATTTCACAGACAGTCGCGGTCTATGTTTCTGAGTGATGTCTCACCTTTCAGGAGATTAAGTGCACCCTGGGCATGCCTGTTAAGTGCGACCTGCCCTGGATTTGGGGTTTTTCTAATCTTGAGTCAAATTCGGATGATAGTAATCTGTACTGTGGCCAAACTGCCTCGAATTTTCCAAGCAGAGGATTTGGCAACACTAATAGCTGGTAATAAACTAGATCTAAATTGAATTTGAAATGAAATTTTAAAAACTAGGGAAAAAATTTAAAAACTTTAAATTTTAAAAATCTGGACCAAGGATCCTGTGGGATCAACCTGGTATGGTCGCCAGTTCTATAGCAGGGATTTATCCTTGCTACAGGGGTATAAATGGTTCCCTTCCGTCTATAGAATAGAAGGGTAGGTTCCTACTTGTGGAAAGACTGAAAGGAAAAATGAAATGTAAATAATAGTAATGAAAACAAAGATGGAAGAGAAATATGGAGAACCTCTCTACAAACAAACGTTAGGGTTCCGCTTCCAATAACCCGCAAACAATCATTAAGCTATAGTAAACTGAAATACTTGCAAAACAACTTAGGAAATAAACCTTCAAATGAAACCATGGATTAAATAGCAAAGAAATTACTAAGCAAATACAACAAATAACAAGCTATACCTTCTCTTTGGGTGGAATGGGCCACCATGCCCTAGCTTGAAGAAGCACCTCTCTTGGATGGGGGAGCTATGGCTCAATGGAGATGGAGGAGAGGGAGTGTGGGTGGCTTGAGAGACAAAGGGTCTCAAGGAATCCACGGGTAGCATAACAGTATGCAAGGGAGAAGTGTTTTGAGAGTGATCCCCCACCATCCTTTTATATCTTTTTTAGGGTTTTAGGGTTTTAAGCCCTTGGTCCAGGCTTTAGCCCCTTTTTTGGGATTTTATCCCCTTCCGCCCTAATTTTGGCTCCTTTTATGGGTTTAGCCCCGTTTTGGGGGCTTTATCTCCTAGGAGAGTATTTAAGGCTCCTTTTTTGGGGTTTTTAAGCCCTTTAATTCATCCTTAAGAATTTGTGAGGCTGTGGGGGTCTAATGGAGGGTCGTGAAGTGGTGTCCTTGGGTGGTGTATGCCATGGAGAGCTTAGTGAGGGATTTTTTGGGTTAGTAGCAGACTTATTCACCAAATTTTTTTGTGAGAAGTGTTGGAGTAGTAATACATCCTTAGTACATAGTTTTTACCTTAGGCTAGCTTTATTTTCCTTCATGTAATGATATCCTATGGTTTAATACTTAGGAGAACTAATTCAGCATTATAACTAGTTATTTTGGCCTATTCACACCTACAACAGCACCCTAATTGGTCAACCAAGTATCTCATTTAATGTCTTGGGGCACCACCTCCTTGATGTTTGGGGCATTGGTTTGACTAAGTGCGCTAGGGGTTGAATCTCACCTATTTTAGCTCTCCAAGGAGCATTTATTACCACCTAGAGCACCCCACTCACCTCAATCTTCTCACCCATGCTTTCCTAGGACCCATTAATAACCCAACACACTTCATATGAGGCTTCATGACTGTTTGGGCTTAGTTGGAGCTCCTTTGGTCCATCTAGGGGGGTTGGGGGTCAATTTTCACAATGACACTTGTACTTTCCCAATTGAATGCCTGAGCGACTTGAATTTCCTCCAATGTATTATAAATGTGTAACATAACATATAAATGGTGCATGATAATAATATGATTAGAAAATAGCACCATTCATATGTGTTATTTCATGTATTTTCTGTCTCTTTGATTGTTTCTCTGGCACATTTTGTCAAACACTTCATTTGTGAATTATGTTCTAGCTCCTAGATATGATTAAGAAGTAAATTCTTACATGGTATTAGAGATAGTTGGATATGCAAACAAATCTTGTGAGGTTTGAGTTACTGTTTAGGGCATATTTCCATAAAACCTGAGTGTTTACTTACAGGTTTAACAACATTTTTTTCATAAGTTACGCAGAAAGGATGGAGAAAACTTGAGATATCCTCACTCCATTCAATTATTTTGAGTGGGAGGCTGAAATGGTCATCTAGCTGAGGTCCAATGGCCTCTACCGGGTCGCCATGGGAACTGAAACCGAGCCAAATTCTGCTATAGATAAAGCTAAGTATTTTAATAGGATCTATGAGGCCTTCGGCATGCTCTGCCTCAAAACTTCAAGAGAAATTATCTTTCACATAGAAAGTCTTGTCACACTGAATGAAGTCTGGGTCAAGTTTGAGTCACTACTCAGGAAGACAGATGAAATGGGAGGCCATCATCTTGAGAATGAGCTAATCTCACTGAGCCCAACTCACTACGAGACCATTGAATATTTACTCACTAATTTTAAAGCACTGGTACTTGAGCTAAAACAATGTGGCATAGAGAAGAAATATGATCATCTTATCTTTTCCATCCTTTCTTAGTTGGGGCCAGAGTATTCTATACATGTTTCAACATTTCACTCTAGCAAACTGACAACCAGAAATTGGAAGATGCCTGCGCTGGCAGATTTCATGGATTCTTTGACTCAGTAGTAGGACAAGCTCATACAAATGGGTACCATCATCAAATCCAAGGATCAATCTCTTGCTTCTGGTATATCAAATCAATCCTAGAGAAAGAAGAAATATTTGAAGCAAAGGGAGAAAGAGAAGAAGGAATCAAGTTCAAAAAGCTCTAGTTCTACTGATGGGAGCTCGAAGTCCAGGAGGAGAAACAAGAGAGAGATACCCACATGTGATTATTTCAGAGGCTCACATATTGAGAGAGCTTGATTCAGAAATAAAATGTACATCATGACCAAGCTCCTTGAGGAGAACCACATTGCTCTTCCAGAATTTGCAAAAAGATGGGAGCGCAAGCAAGGAAATGGTAAGGATGAGCATGCATTGGGTGCATGGATAAAACCCAATTATGATTTATATGTTTCTAATAACTCTATTTCTGATTCAAATTCTGATATATCAGAACCTGAAACATCCATCCCTTCCTTGAAAAAATTCTCAGTTAGTTCATCAAAGCTTCCTCCCAAAACTAGTCATTTTTCACTAGCCTTTGATGTTCCTTCTGACATCTCTTCCCAAATCCATTCATATATTTCCATTTCTGATTCTGAATATCATATACAGGATTATATACAGCCTATGATAGTCATTTACTCATTTCCCCAACCATCTCATGACTGAAACACCCATCAACCCTCAAGTTCACTAGTTGGAAATTCAGAAAATTGTCTAGTTTTCAATGCTATGTCTCTTGTATATGTTTCTGTTATGTATTGTATGTATTTCATTGGTTGGAAATACATATAATTGGCCTTAATGGTACTACTGTTCCATATGTATGGACTTTCCTTCACCATTCATGGTTTGAATCTCAGGTCTCCAAACCTTCTAGGTTCACTCAATTGTAATTGTGATCTAGTTGCTCACTCTTCTCTTCCTATGGATCCATTTGCTCATGGAGACACCATACCTATGATATTTTCTACTATGTATGACATATATTCTGATATTTCAGAGCCTCGTGAGCTTTGTTATAGATTTTTGAAGGTTCTTCATCAAATTGGGAGAAATATTGATGTATTTATTGATGATACAACAACTACACATAATGCAGATTTTGTTGAATCTTTTGATGTTATTTGGGAAAGAGTTTGCAGAGATATATTTTCCATGGTTGATTATGCCATTATATCAGAGTATGCTTGCAGAAAAATACATTCTTATGATTCCCCTCAATCATCAGGTGATTACCATCAAAGGGCCTCTCCACATGATCTTTGTTTACAACACCTTGATGCATTGATGCATGATCTTGGCATCCACAATATCTTCACCAAGTCCATCACCAAGAAGTTATTCTTTCAGCTCTTTCAAGTGAAGAAGAGGACCTGATGAATACATTTTGATCTCTATCATATCCATTTTTTAGGGGATTTTTTTCCCATGAGGCTTTCCTCCTTACCTTAGTTACATGGATTAATAAAACATTCTGTTGTAAAAGGTGACTTGTGCCTTAATTTCCAAGGCCTTAATAAATATTTTTGATTAAATGTACTAATTCTAGATTAAGGGGGGGTGTTGGAGACGTAATACATCCTTAGTACATAGTTTTTACCTTAGGATAGCTTTATTTGCGTTCATGCAATGATATCCTATGGTTTAAGACTTAGTTGAGTTGATTCAACATTATAACTGGTTATTTTGGCCTATTAACACCTACAAAAATGCCCTAATTGGTTATCCCAACACATGTGTACCTCATTTAATGTCTTGGTGTGCCACCTCCTTGATTTGTGGGGTCCTGGTTTGACTACGTGCGCTAGGGGGTGAGTCTGGCCTGTTTTAGCTCTCCAAGGAGAATTTATTGCCACCTAGAGCCCCCCACTCACCTCAATATTCTCACCCACACTTTCCTAGGACCCATTAAGGACCCAACACACTTCACATGAGGTTTCGTGATTTTTGGTCTTAGTTGGAGCCCCCTTAGTCCACCTAGGGGGGTTGGGGGTCAATTTTCACCATGACATTTGTCCTTTCCCAATTGGATACTAGAACCACTCGAATTTCCTCCAATGTATTATAAATGTGTAACATAACATCTAAATGATGTATGATAATAATATGATCAGAAACTAGCACCATTCATATGTGCTATTTCATGTATTTTCCGTCTCTTTGATTGTTTCTCTTGCACATTTTGTCAAACACTTCATGTGTGAAGTCTGTTCTAGCTCCTGGATTTGATTAAGAAGTAAAGTCTTACAAGAAGACCTTCAGCAATCTCAAATCATTGTTGGGGATTTCTGATCATGTTGTGAAGAATGATTGATGACAAGATTTCCAAAAATTTTGTTTTTCCTGTCAATGTTTAAGGGAGGATTTTTCCACTGGGTTTTTCCTCTTTCCTTGGTTGTATGGACAAGAAGTATGTAAAGGGTGACTAATACTTGTTGCTAGGCCCTATAGTTTTCTGATATTTACTCATAAATTAAGGATTAAGGGGGGGTGTTAGAATAATCAACCCATAGTTACCTACCTTAGACATTAATTTTAATTATTTTTGTCTTATTACCTAGTTTCCTAGATTTCATTCTCTGCTAGTTTCCTTCTACAAGTCCTAGAAGTCAACACATGCTAAAACTGAGTCATGGAGCACTTGGGAAACATCCTGGAAAGCAAATTTAGCATGTATGCTTTATTCCAAATCCTCCAAAGCACATATCTATTTTTTTTGAAAAGATGCCTTGTTTTATTCTGATTTAAGGAAAAAGGAAAAGCTAGACTAGGTGTATTTGACTTGTTTTTTTCCCACATCATCCTCCTTCCTTTTCTCCAAATAAAAGCATGCATGAGTTGTCTTTCCATTTCTCTTTAGCTTTCCCACTGGACTTAGCAAATTCATGAGCATCTTCGTAGATTTGGAAACTGCTTTATGCACCTATGGGGGATTAGACTAGATTTAGTAAGCCTACTTTTTGACTATTTCGAATGGCATCTTTATGCATTTGATTCTCTCATGTAATGATATATTGCAGTAACCTATTACTTCACAAGGTTGGCTATTGTACACTTATTGAATGTAGATCAATGTTATGCTCCAATTTCAGTCTCCTTTGGTGTGAATTTTGCAGGTTTGATTATCAATTTTGTGAGTGTAATTGTTCTCTCTCTTGGGTTCAATTTCCATGAGTGCAAGGAAGAATTAACTTATAAGCAACTAGAAAACTTAATAGATAAAACTTAATAAAGAAAACTTCAATAAAAGAAGCAAGTAGAAAACTTAATAAAGAAATATCTTTAGGTTCTGTCCTACAAGTTCTTTCAACAATAACACAATCATAAAAAGACAACCTAAAAAAATACTAAGGAAAACACTAAATCTTGCATGCAAACAAATAAATCAATTCAAAAGGAATAGACACAAACCATACAACCATAAGACAAAATCAGAAACAAAACTTAAGAATAACTTAAACTATGTTCAAAGTAAAAGAAGTAAGGAAAATGATAAAACTTTAATAAATAATTTAAAACAAATAAAATTTAACTTAAATGTTAAACAAAACTATTATTTAACTATTACAGACAAAGCATAATTCAAGCATCAACAAAATAGAACTAAAAACTATCTTAAAACACATAAAAACACAAAGAAAATAGAATTAAGGGTTTAATGACAGACTGAACTGTAGGTTTGAAAGGGTGGATGAATAGCAGACTGAACAGGTTATCTGAATGAAAGGATGCACAGTAAAAATGGTAAAAACTAACCTAAATGAACTAATCTTCAGCTGAAGCCATGCATATGTAATTCTAATGCATTGGAACAGTAAATAAACCTATTTAACAACAAATTAACCTTAAACTAATTCATGAACAAAATGAATCATTTGCATATTAAACTAATCAATAAACTGAAAATTGACTTGCAAAAATTCAAAACAAGAACGAAAATAAAATAATTGAATCTATTCTAAATTCATGAAAACAACTTATTCTATATTCTTGAAAACAAAGATTGAAAGTAATGCTGGAAATGAAAATAACTGGAAAAAAAATGACTAAAAGAAAATAACTGAAAGCAAGCTATGCATGCATCTAAGTAATTAACTTTGAAATAAAACTAAGTTAATGTATTACAAAAAACAAATAGAATAGAATTTACTATAATCTAATGGAAACAAACTAGAAATTAAACTAGACTAGATAAAACAGAAAATAAACTAAGCTAAACAAAGAAAATGAACCTCTGGTTGATGAGGGGCCCTCTCAGCAATTAGGAGTGATGCCTGGCTAACTTCTACTTAAATGAAATCTTCAACAAGAATGCATACAACTCTTTATTCAGATGGTGGAACATAAATACAAAGTTCAAGAGTAAATTATAGTGAGAATTCTTCTCCTAACTATACTAAATCACTGATTTTCTAGCTATCTTAGTTCTCTCATAGAGATTGCTTTATATAATGATTTACATGGATGAGCATTATAGGTCAACTAGTCTCTAAATTTAGCTGATCTTTAAAGGCCTTTTAATTGATCATAGGCCAGCGCATAAGCATCTACCTCATTCAACATGAGTGTGGTTCTTTTCACTGGACAACATACGCACATGTTCCTTTTCCAACACAGCAAGTCTTCAGATGTGGCACACGACTCCGTTTTCAACATGAACGATCTGCATAGGTGGCGCATCTTCTAGATCATGGGATGAATGCAACATTCCAATGCATGGATGGTTGACGTGGTGCTGAGTGAAGGAGAACGAAGGCTAGCGAACAATTTAGAACACAGCTTCATCATCCAAACGTGTGGATAACCAAATGTTTGCATTTGTTTCATGTTTTAAATCACCAGAATTAATTTTCAGCAGCGCGCAGTCTAATAGGCGATCTAGACAGAGTGCTAAACGAAAGGCTGGGACGTGAGATGGATACGTTGGGCGTCAATCTAGGGTGAAAAAAGTGTCTATCTGCTAGTGCGCTTTAGGACTGGAGTGTACAGAAACACATCTCAACATCTTGCAAACCACCAACGAGTTTAACGCAATGGGCTGAATGACGAGCTGGACGCCGAGTTGGACATGCTGTGCGAAAATTAGGATGAACGCATTTTGCATATTAACTTGGTGCAAAAGGATTATAAAACCTGTAAACAATTATACAAACTAGTTAATACATCAAATATGCTTCAATAATGTTATTTTAATTAATAAAACCATAAAATAATGATAATAATAAGAAAGTTTTAGATAAACCTTAAAAACACTCATACCTGAAGTTGAATAATAATCTGTGTGTCATAAAACATACAAAAGATAATAAAATATATGGTTAAATGAGTATTTTATCAGCAAAAAATGATAACAAATTGAGTATCAACACCAATCATTCCCACAACCCTTCCTATTTCTTATTGCACTCAGATTCATCAATTTTCCCCCATACAATGATAAAATAAGCTTTTTTGGTGAAACTAAAGACACAATTTTTTATGGACAGAGATGTTCCGACCTGATAAATATAAATTAAAGATTTATATGCTGCTACATATCATAAAGAGTATAATATATTGGTCATTACAAAGGAGACTCCAAAATAGACATGACCAACAAAGGGGTTGAGAGCATAGCTGGAGCATGGGATTCACTAGAGCTCGACTTGAATGTGATCAAGGCTGAAAATATCTCTGATAATACTTAAATGGATGCAATCTAGTGCTCCATACCTGTAATAGAAGAGAAAAGGATGGAAGGAGAGGGGAAGGGAAGGTTGGGGCTCATCTCCCAATAGTTCAAGGCACATCACTCAAAAGGAGTGCTCACATAAACATAGCTCAAGATACACAACAACCAAATTGATGAAATGGGTTCAAATTCTCCTTTAATAGAATTTTAGATGACCTGTTTAGCACATTGCTTGGCTTGGTGACCTATGAGAATAAGTCACCCATGAGTGGACATACTTTCCTTGCTTTGCTTTTCTTTGGATTTCCTTATTTTTTCCTCTTTTTCTGACTTTCCTACTTTTCTAAACTTTCCTACTTTTCCTGTTTTTTCCTGCTTTCTAGATTTATGCTACTTTTCATGAAATATTCCTCTTTTCTCAATTTTGGCATCATTTTTGGACTCTAGCGCTTACTTGACTTCTACTCCAAGTAATTCCTTCAACCTTATCCACTTATTCAAATTGGTGGGCCAATTTCTCCATTTATTCAACATAACAAATAAAAATATTAATTGCACCAATAATATTAAATGCTCCATGATTATTTATTCAAAGTGGGTAGAAACTATGGATAAATTTAAATGCACACTCCCAATTAATTAATTGCCTCATCTTAACCCCTCATTAATTATTTAATTCAATCTGTCACTAGGATCCACGAGGTTCGATTTACTTGATGGTGCTGTGAAAATGGGAACATGACACAAATCTCCTTGGAGATTCTTAATTTGATGTTGGTGGGCCTTATTTTCCACCTTATTTTTCCTTAATTGATTTTATATTTTTTTTTGGTGGACTACAGCCTGGACACCTTTAGAGTTGCCTTTAGAAAATCACTATAGATCACTTCTCCAGTCTGTTTATGCAAGTGAATAATATCTAGGATGAGAATATTCTCTAAATTCAATCTCATTTATGCCACCCTACTGTTAGTAGCCACTGCTAAGTTTAAAGTATTGTAAGAATGATCCTTGATATTTACTAAAGAAACATCTTTACTAGAGATCTTCTTGACATGAGCATATAAATTTAGAGACTCATTTAAGGATGTCTCCCTATTATCTCTGTATTTATCATACAACTAATCCCTGGTTTTGAATATGTGAGTAGATCCTTGTGAGAATACATATTCTTTCACTTCAAAGGCCAGTCCTTTGAACTTCATCTGTTTTTTCTTGCCTTCAGTCTTAATCACTTCTACTAACTCCCCTTTAGTTTCAATCTTCTGCCTTTTTTTATGTTTCTAAACTTCCCTCTTGGTATATTTCCATTGCATTTGAGAAATTTCTTATGATTAGTAATATCTGAATGACTTGAAATGAGGGTAATCACCTATGATACTGCAATCATAGCCAGTGGTTCCTGCTATGTGACACTTATATCCTGTACTGGTGATTTTTATCCATCTAAATGGCACCTCTCCATCCGAGTGCCGACATCCCTCATGTTGGCACACAAAAGGACATCTATGGATTGAGGTTTGCCCAAAACACTATAGATGATCTTCTTGTAAATGAAATTCATTATCCATCCAGTGGTTTACTTTGCATTTTTAGATATGTCAAGACATATCCACGACCCTATCCATATTCAACTTGCGGATCATCCACGAGTGTTGGTGTTTGCAAGTCGTGGATGGATGTATCCACGGGTTGCTCTTATGGGAAGTCACAGATCATACACGAGTTGTCCTTCTTGATACCCACGGATTCCTATCTTTGACATTTAAAAATAAAACACCCGATTGCTTGAGATTAGTTAAGCCATTTACCTTAATCTCCTTAACTGTCTCAACCTCCTCAACCTTCGAAACTGCCTTATTTCTCCATGTATATATACAGGCCTTGGGGAGGGTGTTGGATACATAGACTGGGAGAGCAAAGTTATGCTGGTGGAGTTTATACAGAAGTATTTGGAGCAGTGGAACTTAGAATCCTTTGGTTTCAGAGGATTCCTTGTCTCAGGCGTTGGGTTGTAATCTGATCTTCTTCATTATTGATAATAAAGAGAATCCTTCTTCCATATGTGTCTCATGTATCTTGGTTTGATAAATTTTTATGTTCTTGCATTTTATATATGATTTATCTAACCTGATTATATATATATGAATCATCTTGTATCTGGAATATTGACTCTTGACAGGTGAAGGAAGAGCAACCTTGAAGAATTTGGAGGTGAAGCAGAACGGAAGAGGATAAGTAAGGATCGACCTTCGTTAATCAAGTAAGTCTTTCTCATCCTCCTATTTCCTTCACTGCACTTTAGAATTCAATTGTCTGCAAGTTAATTGAGTATGTTGGTAACCCCAGACCTTAGGTTATTAGGTGTGGAATCTTGTACAACAGAACTGGCGACTCCGCTGGGGAGACCTAAACTGCTGTAGGTTGTTTCTGTTAGCCCTGACCAGTCTTTGCTTGAAGTCTGTGTGTGATTTTACATTTTGGTTTATACTTGCCTCAGTATTTGAAAGTCTTGGGAATTTTTCTTGTTTTTTGAGAAAAATATTATACCTATCCACGATTTGCTCTTCTGCACAGTCGCGGATACAAACTTGCATCCATGGGTTGTTGTATTGAACAGTCGCAGATCATCCGCGGGTTTCCCTTCTATACAGTCGCGGATATTCCTGGAAGTAGGGATTTTTAAGTTAAGGTTTTGTTATTCCTTTCTTTATGCAATCCCTGTTGGTGATTTGATTTTCTTTATGAATGCTATGTAGCTTGTCTGAGTACCTCTGTTGATCACACTTTGTGCTTTTCCAAAATCCCTTAAGTCTCTTTTACTTGGATTATTTTTTGTTTGTATGCTGAAGTGGTTGGCCTGTTTGATTTGAAGGTTAAGGTGTCTTTGTCTAGATCTATCATCAGGGTCTTAGGCTCTGTTTTTCCAATCTTTCTTCCAACAGTGGCTGGTGGTCATTTGTCTTTATAAGTCTGTAGTGATTTTTGTCATTGTGTGCACCCAAGATAGGGTTCCTAGCCTTCCTTTGTTGGTTGTCTTTTGGTTCTGTCAGCCTGTTTGCTTCAGTTTGTTGTTTTATACAGTTTATTTAATTCAAGTTTTCTCAAGTACAGTGCATTGTAGGTGCATTACTCTAGGGATTTAGTGTCATCCCTTTTTTCTTGTTCTTTATCTATGTGGTAAGATTTTATAGCATTAGGGTTTGCTCTTTGCTCTTTCCCCCACCTCCTTTGCTTGGTTTGATTTTTGGATTATGTTTCTGGTCAGCCTATGTTAGTGATCTTTGTCTGAGTTTAGAAGATTGTTGGTTTTGGTTTTCTTCTTGTTTTGTTGGTTAAATTCACCATTCCAAAATAGTTGACTTGTCTTTTATGCAAGCCTTCCTTCCAAGTAGGGTTTATGCTAACTTTAGTTTAGTCTAGAGTTGGTTTGGTGGTTGTATAGCAGAGTTCATTTTGCTTTGTTCTTGTTATCTGCATGCTTTTAGTTTGTAGGTAGTTTTTCTTTTGCATTTATAAAAGAAAATTAAAAGGAACCTATACTTGTTTTTGCTGCTTCCCCCCCCCTACCTCCTTCTTTGGCTTGACCTTGTTGGACAAGGTACTGAGCAGCCTTTGTTTGTAGTTTTAGATTGATACTTGGGACTTCTTGACCTTTGTTTATGTCAGTATTTTTGCTCAGTCTCTTCATTCCAAAGTTGTTGGCTTGTTTACCTTTGTAAGCCTTCTTTTCAAGAGAGGTTGATATCTAACTTTAGGGAAACCTAGGGTTTGTTTGTGGGGAGTAGAGTAGTTGTCTATTTTCTTTGCTTTCAGTACTTGCTTGCATTAGTTGATAGGCTGATTTTTATTTTGCATTTATAAAAGAAAAAGACAAAAACACATGTTTTCTTTATATGCATGTAGATTAGTTTTTTTAGTCTAGATTGCATGGCATATCATTGTGTTTGAAAAATATAAAAGAATTTGTTCTTTTGTGGCTTTCAAGTTTTCTATTTGAAAAAGAAAAATAAAGAGAATAGTTTTTGCTTTTTGCATTTCATTTCTCTTTGCTTAGTCATTTTGTTTCAACTTTGAGTCAAAACACCACATAAGTTTCATGCCATTTACCCTCTGACTAAAAACAACCCTTAAAATAAACGATATAATTTAAAAATTATTAGTAAGTTTTATTTTATAGGGTCATACACCAAATAGCTCCGGCTAGACTTGTGAATTAGGGAGTTTCAACTCTCCACAACTGTTAAATTTAGATGTAGTTGGCCAATCACTAGGTAAATCCTTGATTTTATCGACTGTATCTGGGAAGATCCTCTCAAACAGGAGTTAAGCACGAGGCCACGTGGAGGCTTGGACAGAGGAGATAACCCTCTGAATCCTTGTCAAAACGTAACTCAGGACTTTTACGCATCTGGAGATTCTGTCCTAGATAGAGTTTCGGGCTCAGCTAACCTGCCCATGTGTACGAGTCTGGCTTGCGACTGTCCCCCTAGACTGTTGGTATAGCCAAGGTATCCTTTAGTCTCTTGACATCTAGGGCTCATACACAGGTATACAGGAAGATTATTTCTGGTTGACCTTGGACGGGCTTGGAAGGTAACCCCGGTAGAAAGTGTGGGAGGGCGGTGGGTGATTCCTCCACTTGTTCCTAAGAACATCTACAGGGATTCCAAGTAACTGTCTATCAGCTTTCTTTTGGAAAGTATATCTTATACATGTTTGTCTGTTTCGCTTTAGGAATTTTTAGTGAGTGCTATGTGGTTTGTCTGTACTTAGTGTGCCTTTAGGTGTGTGCTTTGTAATTTTGGTTTCCTATCAACCTCAGACTTTGTCTCCTAGTTTGAAACTATGGCTAACACCCCTTTGAACACCAACCAAGAGATCCCCATGATGGGAACTCCTTGTAATATTCCTCTCACGGGGAATGCTGGTGTTCCCTTTATGGCCACCCTGAATCTACCTGGATTCACCCTAGGGATACCGGTGTGGTTGTTTTCCACTCCAATTGTCCTGAATTCTCTTGATGCTTCTCAAGTAAGATCCTTATATCAAGGGCATCAAAACATTGCTTCCCCTTCACCTGTAGTTGATTCTCCTCCTCCTTCTACCTCATGCGGTGAAATTACTGATACTTAGTAACCGATAGTCTAAAAGGAGTAAAATAAGGAGGAATAAGAAGAAGGCACATAAGAAAGGGGGCACCCGTTCAACCTCTGCAAGTTAAGTTGAACCTCACCACCTAGCCTCTGCAGTTCATGCTGGGGGCACCTATCCAACCTCTGCAGGTCATGTTGGATCTAAGCACTCAACCTCTGCAAGTCAAGTTGATCTTCACCATCTAGCATCTGTTGATCATGATGGTGGGATCCTTCCAACCTTTCTAGGGCAGGTCGGATCCAGTCACTCAGCCTCTGTGGTTCATGTTGAGGGCACTCATTCAACCTCTGTTGTTCAAGTTGAACCTCCCCATCCAACCTCTGTTGTTCATGTTGGATCCATCCACCCAACCTCTGTTGTTCATGCTGGGGCCACACACTCAATTGCTGCAAAGCAGATTGATCCTAACCATTCCAACTCTATTGTTCATGTTGGTGGTGCCCATCCAACCTCTGCATGCCATGTTGGAACCAGTCTCTCAGCCTCTGCAAGTCATGCTGGGGGCAGCCTCTTAGCCTCTGTACTTCATGCTGAAGACAATTCGTCAGCCACTGCGAGTCATGTTGACACTGTTGAAAAGACTACCCATTCAAAACACAAGCCCAAGTTTCCTTGTAAGATTTGTGAGGGAGACCACCTTACTTATAAATGCCCTTCTATCACGGAGGTGCAAAGAGTTTGGATTCATGGTCGTCCCATTTTTGAACATTCTGAAGTCTAACAACAACCAGCCTCTCTTAGTCAAGTTGGACCCAGTCACCCAGCCTCTGTAGTTCATGCTGGGGGAAAACTCTTAGCCTCTGCAGGTCATGTTGAGAGAAAGAAGTCAGCCACTACTAGTCATGTTAACACAGTTGAGAAAACTGGTTGTTCGAAGTGCAAACTTAAGTTCCCTTGTAAGCTATGCGAGGGAGATCATCTTACTCACCAGTGCCTTACTATCGCGAAGGTGTGAAGAGTGTGGTCTAAGACTCAAGAATTTCCTTCTCCTAAACAACCTATAGTTTCTCAACAACCTATTCAACCTTTGGTTGATCAAGTGGTCGAACCAATATTAGATTTGGTCGATCCCACTCTTCTTTCAGAGAGTGATCCTGATGTGATTGAACCAATGTCATCTTTCGTCAATCCCACTCTCCCTTCGGAGAGTGACTTTCATGAAGCGGTTGAATCAATCCCAGTATCGATCAATCCCACTCTTCCTTTGGAGAGTGAAGTGTCTTCTACTCACATTTTCTTCACTACCAGTTTAGAACTTACTGAACAAGGGGGCACTGAACTTGCTTTGGATCAACCCCCACCAAGCCGTCGGATTGCTTCCTTTGATTGGGATAGCCTAGTTGAGCCGTGCCTTCCTTCTGATGTACCTTTCCAGATAAAGGTCAAAGTTGAACCTTACATGATTGCTCATTGTATTGTTGATGAAGGAGCCTTAGTTAGTATTTTGTCTACTCGTGCTTGGCGAGGCACAGGATCTCCCAGCCTTGTGTCGACTGCTAGTCTATTACTAGAATTTGATAGAAGAACTTGTATAGCCTTGGTAATTCTTGCTCAATCACCTGTTACTTTGGGTGGGAAGACCATCTTAGTTGACTTCATGCTGATAGAAGACCCCTTGGACTTTAATATGCTCCTTGGACATGATTATGTCTATGCCATGCAAGCTGTGGTGTCAACATTCTTTCATGTGGTGTACTTTAATCATGGCAAATAAATTGTCACTATCGATCAGTTGGATTTTATTGATCCTTCTCCTGACTCAACTAGAGACGAATTCTTTCCTTTATTGATTCCCAGTGTTTCTATAGACACTACCCCACCACAGGTGAACTATGTGGCCTCATGTCCTTTGCATTCAATTGCTACTGAGAAGCAGCCTCTGTTTTCATGCTTATCTTCTCGGGACTTGGTCCCAGCAGTTGACCAGGTGAGTCATCCTATACAGACTATGGAGCCTGCTCTTCACTCTGTCGATCCATTTGAAAGTTTATACATGTGTCCTATCTCAGATGATCTCCTTCCTTTGGATAAAGTCATCCTAGAGTCTTTGATACAATCTGATCTTCTCTTGGATGTTGGTTCAGTTGTGACTAAGTCTAACCCTGATTTGCCTAGTAAGCCTGATTTTCCCATGGATCAGTCTTCTTATGTTGGTCTTGTTGAGTCTTTTGACTCTTCCTTTGAATAGCAGGTCAGTGATCCTGATGAGTTTGATTTTTCTTATGAATTTTTCAACTCCCATGATACTGAGTTTGTTCCTGCAAACTCTATATCCCTTGTTGATTTTTTCTCTCCTTTTGAGGTTGATATTACTGATTGTAAACCCTCAAGACTTGGTGCTATAGAATCTTCTTCAGTTGATTCTCCCTTGACTTTTTCTTTTGTAGAAGATAGAAAAGTCACATGTGTTTCTGCCAAAGTGACCCGCATCGGATCGTTTCTTCTAAATATGATTCTGATGTTGTTGTTTCTTAGAGACAGGATTTTTAGTTGGATTCACAACTATTTACTAGCCTCACCTTGTTGTTCAAGTCATAATTGCATTTGCATGTGCCCTGCTTGCTCTTATGAGCATGATGCCGGCTTCCATGCTTTTAGCTCATTGTATAATCCCTCATCTTTGTTCTCATCATCGCTAAGCCTTGTATCATTTTTCCTTTGCAACTTGACACCCTTTAACTTAAGGAGACGTTCCCTGAGTGTCCTTATCTTGCTCACTTTCCTTGCATTATGCATAGGTTTGTTCCTTGTGCTTGGAACTAGTTTCACCTGTCTATGACACTCATCTCCTCGCATTTAGAGCATTCTTTCTGCTCTCCTTCGAGCTCGTTAAAAATAGTAAGGAGGCCACGAGTTGAATTTTCCGGACTCGTTAAAACTTCATGGGAAAGATATTGAGTTTCTTTAGGCCCAATTCTGACTTCTCAAAATAGACTTGACTGCCGAGTAAACTTGTCCATTTAGGCTCATTAAGAATATGTGAATGGGCATCCACATTGGTGGTAGGTTATCTCTTTCTTGGACCATGTGGAATAATACGAGAAAGGATCACTCTCTTTTCTTCGGAATTGAGAAGAGTATTCTCAGGCATAGGTTTATCACTTTTCCGGACCTGAGGGTCTAAACTTACGAAAAAGGAACCCCTAGTATGAGCTTAGTTTTCTATTTTTCGTGCTCTGGACCAAAACATGAAAAAGATTCCTAGTGTACTTTATGTCTTTGTCATGCTCGTTAAACCTTAAAGAACAAAGCATCGATTTTACTGTTGTAAGTTCCATTTCTCATAATCAAATGGATATTTCTGAGTGATCTTGCCTTCCTTCACACTCATAAAACTCAGGCTATATGCTTCTTTTGAAGGAGCGTTGGGTAGGTGGTAATTTAACCTTTTTCAGACCTTCCTGACTAAGTACGAAAAAGGTGCACCTTTTCTTCTTTGGAAGTTAAGAGAGTTCTTCTTTGGTATGTTTTCTACTTTTTCGGCCTCAAGAGACTAAATTGTATGAAAAAGGACCCTCCCTAGAGTCTTCTTTGGAGTTTTCATACTCTCTAAACTATGAAAACACCGTCGAGCATACTCTAGTTCGGGCTCGTTAAATCCATGAATCAGTGCCACTAGCAAGCATTATTTTCCCATTTCTTCAAGCTTGTTAAAAAATGAAGAGGGAACCGATTTGACTTTCCTAGACTCGCTAAAATTTAACAGGGAAGCTAAGGAAGAAGTTTTCTCTTATTTTCAGTAATGGCAGCATGTCATCCTTGAACATAGCACTCTTTGTTTTCTGATATCCATTTTTCAGTGTCCACTTGTGTTCATCTATCACTTTGAGTTTCTTACTCCTCCTCTTGTCCATTATACCTGGGGAATCTGATCATGTCTCCTAGATGATAGATAAGTCTAGTTCTTCTGTCTTATACGCTGCCTTGGGTCATCTCTGTGTTGTGCTCACTATTCAAGGACTCTACTCAATGTCTGATCTATAGCCTGATCCCATCATTGTTATATCTGTTATCTATTTCTGTCTCCCTTCTTTTTTCCCAATTCCTAGTCACTCTTGTGATCCATTGGAGGATCTATTGCCTTCTGTATCACATTATGGTTCCGTTTCAGCACTTCCTGATGACGACGACCTAGAGTCTTGACGATAGTACCTCAAGATTCACTTTCATCATTGGTGAATTCCTTTGCTTCAGTTGTTGATTATCATCTATTGATTGACAAACTGTTGAATCCTTTCCATGTTCGACTTCAGCTTACCCTTATTCACATGGCTTGGATTGTACTCGTTCTTTGGGATCCTTTATGAATACCTTAGTTCCTCACCTATGGACTAAGTTGCGCAAGATTATGTTCTATTCCTATACACAGCTTCCAGATATTTGAAGAATCATTATTGTATATTGTGGCTTCGATCCACTTTTGTAATATACGTGGTTTTATACCCATATCATATGATGTACTCAAATATTGTAAAGGAGCTAGTGTTCCAGTAAATTGAACATAGCATCCTCAGATGTAACTTTGTATATGACATTATTATGTATCTGTTTCAGGTACTCTCTCTGCTCCATTGGATTTCTGAGTTCTCCAAAGATAACGTTTATAATGCATTTCGGCCATCATTTCCCTCTGAACTCACACATTAGGGGGCATTTGTTATCCACCTAAATGGCACCTCTCCGTCTGAGTGCCGACATCCCTCATGTTGGCACACAAAAGGACATCTATGGATTGAGGTTTGCCCAAAACACTATAAATGAGCTTCTTGTAAATGACATTCATTATCCATCCAGTGGTTTACTTTGCCTTTTTATATATGTCAAGACATATCCGCGACCCTATCCATATGCAACTCGCGGATCATCTGCGAGTGTTGGTGTTTGCAAGTTGCGCATGGATGTATCCGCGAGTTGATCTTATGGGAAGTCATGGATCATACGCGAGTTGTCCTTCTTGATACCCACGGATTCCTATCTTTGACATTTAAAAATAAAACACGCGATTGCTTGAGATTAGTTAAGCCATTTACCTTAATCTCCTTAACTGTCTCAACCTCCTCAACCTTCGAAACTGCCTTATTTCTCCATGTATAAATACAAGCCTTGGGGAGGGTGTTGGATACATAGACTAGGAGAGCAAAGTTATGCTAGTGGAGTTTATACAGAAGTCTTTGAAGCAGTGGAACTCAGAATCCTATGGTTGCAGAGGATTCCTTGTCTCAGGCGTTGGGTTGTAATCTGAACTTCTTCATTATTGATAATAAAGAGAATCCTTCTTCCATATGTGTCTCATGTATCTTGGTTTGATAAATTTTTATGTTCCTGCATTTTATATATGATTTTTCTAACTTGCTTATATATATATGAATCATCTTGTATCTGGAAGATTGACTCTTGACAGGTGAAGGAAGAGCAACCTTGAAGACTTTGGAAGTGAATCAGAACAGAAGAGGATAAGTAAGGATCGACCTTCGTTAATCGAGTAAGTCTTTCTCATCCTGCTATTTCCTTCACTGCACTTTAGAAGTCAATTGTATGCAAGTTAATTGAGTATGTTGGTAACCCCAGAACTTAGGTTATTAGGTGTGTAATCCTGTACAACAGTGATGGAGGATCTTGTTGCATAGCCTCTTCATCCTGCATTACTGAGGGATAATCTGACCAATTTGGTTTCTAAGCTAGACCCTCAACTTTTTGGTGTTCAAAAGGTTTGTACTTATTTACATGTCTTCTTATTGAAATGATATGATGTGGATAATAGTTCACTGCAGTAGATGTTTGAAAATTCATCGCTTTAAGCAAAATTTCCACCACATGAAGTGCAACCTTGCTCTTTATGATAAAGGGTCCAATCACCCAAGGAAATTTTATCTCTGAATATTTCCTAACAATGATGAAATGTTCATTCTTAACTATCAAATTCTATCTCACCAACTCCAAAGAAAAAATCCTAGGAGTGAGGAAAGCTGGAAAAATATGTGGCTCATGAGTAAATCCATATACTCTGATAATTGTATGCTCCTCCAATAATAACCAATGTCCTATTTTCCTATTTGGTGCAAATTGTAAGGATTATTTCGTTATTGGTAGTACCCTGGGTAATTTGTTTTTGGAAAAGGACCTTGTAAACCTCTACTATTAATAAATTCATGTACTTGAAGAATTTACTGCTCATTTCATCTATAAGGACCATCTATGGAAGATGTAAATTCTCCTCATTAAAGAACAATAACATTTTGACTAAATAAGACTGAAATATGAAGTGTTTAGTGCTGTGGAAATTTACTAGCTGAGAGTGAATACTTTCAGCCAAGAATTCATCAAATTTAAGGCATAATGACTAAGAATACTGTGACTCAAAATGACTTGCGGTGATTTTGAATAAAATGCTCATCAATGGATCAGGAATGTACCTATTAGTATCAAGACCTAAAAAATGGCTTATTAATGAAATAATAAATTTAGTTGATTCATTGAATAGTTTAATATATAAAGGAAAGGACTCATTCTGAAGAGACACATCTGCCTAAAACAACTGGTGAAAAATAAATGCTTACGTTCAAGGGTTGCTTCTTGAAAGGAATGAATTAAGTCTTCTTAGCTTAGGGTAAATGAAGAAGGGACTGTCAGTGAATACCATGAAACTAAGGCATTAAAACGACACAAAATTTTAGTTTTGGTCGAATCCATGACCACTCTTTCAGAAGATGAATAGTTAGATGCACAACACTCAACAAAATCTAGAAAATTCAAGGTTTGTTTTGGACAAAAAAAGGAAAAAATGGGACTTGAAAACACCATGTAAATATGTACCCTGGTACTTAAATGATTTTATCTTAGTTTTCAACTGATTAATAGGGCCAAAGGACAATAAAGTATAAAACATTTCACTATCTCTGACTTCAAAAAATTCATCAGTTTTCTAGAACTCTAAGGCCCAATGTTCTATTTCTCCTCCACTGTCCATACTTAAATACTATTTGGAGGGTAATATGTGGCCTACCTGGTAAATCGACAGGTGGACAAGTATCTTTCTGACCTGGATTTGTCCACGCAGAATTGTGCTTTTCTTCTCCAGTGCACAAACAAGACAAATAGATTTCAACCACGTTCCTTTACCTTTTTATAGTATTTTTCATAGTGGAATCCTCGATTATCTTTCATGCAAGTCTCATAGGAAAATTCTTTGTTCATAGATCTAGCCCACCTTTACTCTGAGATGTCGATATTGATCCTTGATGTAACCCTTCCTACCCTAATTCCAGTTCCCTACTCGTCTTTTATCTTCCCAACACTTTTCAACAACGAATCATTTTATCACCGTAGATCCATCTGATATTTGTTTTCCACCATATATTTTTCCTTACACATAATATTTTCCTTAATTTTCCGCTATCCATCTAGAATGTAAGGTAGATTACAACTTTCATTAGCGGATCCTCTAATATCCCTTCATCTTACTCATTGCAAATCTCGACCATTGATTGATTTCTTCCTTTAACCAGTCCACTCAAATCCAACTATACATATAGGACGCATATTCTCCCATTGGACTCAATTTTAGTCGTAGATATTTACCATTCATCAATATTAACTCCTGATTAATGATACCCTTTAGCACAATCCATTGATCTCCCTTTTGACTTTATCTGTGCATCTTCCGACAATGGAATCTACCTAGACCGTAGAATTCTTCACCTTTAATTCTCTTCGTTTTACCAAAGTGGTCCCTTTAACACATTTTGGTGATCATAGAATTTAATTCTTCAGCGCAACTTCCACCAATGGAATCATATCCCACCATTGATCTTGCCAATCATTAATCTATACCATCGATTAATGCTCAGTTTTAACAATTTCATTGATCCCCGAATTGATATTCTTCATGTATGTTATCCTAGTGGAATCCTTATGCATCGTAAATCCTTTTCCTCTTTAAATCCCCACTGTATATTTGTGTGGTCCATAATCTTTTACACTGATTGAAAAAGTTTGTTTCTCCACGCAAGTCTCACCAGCAAAATCACCTCCCCCTATACATTTGTTTTTTACCATTTTCCTGACTGTAGATCTATGCTACCCTTTAAACCTTTTTGTTAATTATCAAATCTATTTTTACCTTGCATCTCTTGGTGGCAGATTGAATTCCAACTGTTGATTTCCCTTCCTAAATATATGAACCATATAATCCTTTCGGTCTATATCACGGGCAGTTATTTTTCATTTTTAATCCTATTTCCAAAGTTTAACCCATGAATTTTCTAATAAATACAAGTTTTGACTTTAGATTTATCTCCTTTAAACATCATTTAAGCACCTTATACGCACACCTTTAGTTATATAATCAAAATTTTGTAGGCCATATCTTATTTCTCCTTAGGACTGTCCCATCTAAATGCTAACCAAAATGGTGCTAATAGCTAGCTCCAACCAGGGATGCTATCCTCTCTGCGAGGTAGCAAAGAACCCGTAGAGCGGTGCCAATTTTTCTGTACAAAATATTTCTAAAAGTTTACAACTCAAAACAAATTTTTCCTTTTTTTCTGTAAATAATATAAAGAAAATGGAAAATGTTCAAGATATTAGGGCCTTCTCTCCGGGATTTAAATCCTTCAGTTTTCCATATGTACTAATTTTCTAATTAAAACAAATATGTACAACTAATATACAAAATTTACCTTCCACCTTATGACAAGTAATGTTTCAAAAATTTTCCATTTCTAGGGCATCCTTTTAGTTGAAACCCATCTTCTTGTTGCATAATGAATGGATTATCTCCTCTGAAAGAAGAAATTATATATGGCCCTTTCCACATGTGATCAAATTTTCCATGTTTATCTTCTTTAGGTGCATCCCATTTTAAAACTGTATCATCAACCTAGAACTGTTCTTCTTTAACTTTCCTGTCAAAAGTCTTATTCATTTTCTCTTGACGTATGTACAATTTATCATAAGCTATCTCCCTGACCTCGTTAAGCTCAATAATATGATTTATCCTCCTTTGCATGTGATTTGGCTCCTTTGATTGTTCCTGTAGCAACTTCATGACAGGTATACCTAAATAAATTGGAAATACCACCTTCGCTCCATATACCAACTGAAAAGGTGACATCCCTATAGCTCTTTTATTTCTTATTTTGTCTTGCCACAAAGCATATTTAAATTTTGTATGCCAAGATCTCTTGTTTTCTTCCAACAAAAATCGTTATTATTTTTACTAAACTTTTGTTGGAATATTCTGCAAGCCCATTCCCTGAGGATAATGAGCAGTAGAATGATTCAGACTGATATGATACTTAGGACAAAAACTTATCGTCTTTTTTTACTTGAAAGCTGGTGAATTACTAGTCACAATTATTTTGGGACATCCAAACCTTGACAGAATATTATTGTCCAGAAAATCCATGATAACAATATCAGCATCCCTTCTGGTAGGTATAACTTCAATACTTTTAGTAAAATAATCAGTTGCAATCAGGATCCATATATGTTGGCTAGAAGAATTGGGGTTAATTTCTCTAATGAAATATAACCCTCACTATTGAAAAGGAGATTCCACTGAAATATGATTAAGTAGAAATGGTATTAGCTTTATTTTTCCATCAAATATTTGGCATTGATGATAGGTTGTGATATCTTTATATATATCTAAAAACATGGCGGGCCAATAGAATCCAGCTCTTAAAATTTTGTTTGCAGTTACTTTCTAGGAATGATTCCCTCCACATAATCCCAAATGAAACTATTTCATAGTTTGTTGGGATTCATTTTCCAATAGACAGTTCAACAAGATACCTCATGGAAATTTCCAATACATATATTGATTCATGATACAAAACTTTGCTACCTTTAGCTTCATTGGTCTAGCTCTGGTTTTGCTTAATGTTGAAGGTGCCTGTAAATTATGTAGAACAAAGATAATATCACTGTACCAAGGAGATAAAGTTAAATATTAAATAACCTTCAATCCTAGGTCCAACTCATTTGAATGATTAGATAAAAAAATTCAACTCTAAGGATTCATAATTTGAATTAGTGATGATCTCTTCAAGTCCCTGTCCTTTCAGAAGTTTTGTAGGCCTAATATCTAGATCATATTCTAGTAGGACTACTATCCACTTTGCTATTTTTCCTCTTGATCAGGTTGAGTAAGAATGTTGTTTACTACATTGCTGGGTAGATATGATATAATATGGGAATGTGAAATGTACACTTTGAAATCTTTCAAATACTTTACTAAGGAATAATCTTGTTTCTCCATGATATCATATTTTAACTCCCGATATCTCAACACCTTGCTAAAAAAATAAATGGGATGTTCAACATTTTATTGATTCTTCTGAAATAAGACTCCATCTATTGTATGTTTAGAAGCATAAGAGAAAATCATAAAATCTTTAGAAAACTCAAGACTCACTAAAAAATGGGCCTCTGTGATTTCTCTTTTGATATCATTAAAAGATTGCTTGGAATCTACAGTCCATTTGATCTCACTGTCCTTTTACAACATATTTGTAACATTCCTTAATATCTCTGCAAAAATAGGGATAAACCTTCTTGAGAAATTTACTGTACCAATAAATTATTGAACCTCCTTTTTATTCCTTGGTTCCTCTACCTTCAGAATAACATTCACTATGTCTGGGTCAATCCTAATCCCATCCTTTGATATAATATAACCTAATAATTATCCCTCTTTCATAGAAAAATTAGACTTTCTGGGATTAAGAGAGATACCATACCTCCTGCACTTTAAAAATACCTTTTCCATATGCTTTATATGATCCTTATCATATTTGGAATAAAATGAAATTTCATCCATATAAATCAAAACAAAATTACCCTTTTCCTCAGCAAAAGTTATATCCATTTCTCTATGGAAAGTAGCTCCTACATTCATTAATCCAAAAGCCATTTTGGCATACATGAAAGTCCCCCATGGTGTAGCGAAGGATGTATTTTCTTGGTCTTTAGGAAGAAATTTTACCTAGTTGTATCCATAAAATCCATCCACTGTAGAAATTCTTTCAATTCCAACAACCTTCTGCAGAATGTGATCCATTTTCAGAAAATGATAGTTATCTTTCAATGACACTTTATTCAAGTTTCTGAAATACACACATAATCTAATTTCTCCATTCTTCTTCTTGACAGGCACTAAGTTAGATACCCACGTCGAAAATATGAGAGTTACAATGATTTTTGCATTGAATAAGTTTCTTACTTCTTTTTCAATCAAAGGTAAGAAAATGTGATTTATTCTTCTTAATTTCTATCTGAAAGGTTTCTCTCCATGTCTTATAGGAATAGTATGTTGTATGATGGAGGTATCATATTCTTTCAAATCCTCATAACTCCAAGCAAAAAAATACATGTGATTTTTACTCAGATTAATATACTTCTTCTTTTGTTTAGGAGGTAAGTTTTTTGACAGTTTTACTATCTTAGTGAATCTTCAGTCCCAATATTCTGATCTTGAATATCATTTTCATTGGGCTGAACCTTTGGATCTTTAGCCACATCATTTTGGTCAAATAATTTCTCTAGAGGAATAAGACCCTTTGGAATGTAACTAATTTTCAACTGTATTATGTCATTTCCTCCAATCATGTTCTTCAAATTTGTCTTCTCAACTTCTTTATTTGCAAACTGTACATTTTCTTGGAAATTTTCTGAATTTTGATTCTCTGTGTCAATATGTGTATTTACAATTTTATCTGGTAGCTCCAAAAATCCTTTTATCTATAGATAATCTTCAAATACTTTCCAACATCTAGAATTGTCAGGGATGGAAGATATATTTACAATTTCTATTTTCTATTTTTTCTTATAATAGATGGGAGCTTTAAAATTTCCAGCAGTAGTAGCCAGAGAATAAACTACTTGGTTTTGCATCCTGGGAATCGCCCTGATTCTATGTTCAGTGAATAAATTACCTAACGTATCCCACACTTAATTTTTGTAAGCTCTCATTTGGGGATGCTTTGTCTGATAACTATCATTCACCTAGTTTACTACTAGCTCAAAGTCTGCAAATACATATTTTTTTTTCCTTCAAATATTTTGAAGAATTCAATCCTAAAAGAAAAGCCTCATACTCTGCTACATTATTGGTACAATCAAATGTCAATTTATAAGAATATACTTTGAAATCCCTATTTGTAGAAATTATCCAAATACCAGCACCAGCTCCTTCCTTCTTAATGTACTCATCAAAATACATTTTCCACAATCCTTCCTCATTTTGTTTTGGCTCTAAAGATTCCTTCCTTCTAACAAATTATTTGTCCTCTTTTGATTCAATGACTATAGGAAATTATGGTTCAAGATGAGAATCATTAAAAAAGATAGAATAACCCAGGTCAGTGTCTACAACATATATTTGGTGGTTATTAGGATTATCTTGGCTACTGACCACATATGCTAATATTTTCTCTTTGTACAATACTTTGTGTTCTCCAAATAAAGGAATGGTTGCATAACACATGTCCATTTGCAAATTTCTTTAAGTATTGAGGCCCATGACCTTGATAATAACATACCAAATTTAGGGGGAATATCAGCCACCACCACATCCATAATAATTATCTTGGTAGGGATCTGTGCAAGAGTTACTACCATGTATTTAGTCAATCCTAAACATTTCACCTTTCTAAAAAAAAAAGGTCTTTGTAGGGCCTTGTAATCTCCAATCTTAGACTCTCAACCACTACTCTTGGCATTAAATTGTGGGATGCACCAGAATCTAGCATAACATTATGTAAAATCATGTCATGAATATTCAAGCTTACATAGAAAGGTGGAACACCCTCTTCATCTGTATCTTCAATTCTAGGGCCAAGAACTATGGTTGGAGCATCATCTATTAACTCTAGGGTGTCTGGTTGACAATCTCCCTCAAATTTTACCATCATGGTTATCTTCTATCTATACTCATTATTCCTCAAGAACTCATTGAATGGAATGGAAATATTTATTTTGGACATTTCAAATTGTAAATTGAAGGAAGAAACTGTTTGTTGAGCCACAAAAACACCACATTTTATTCTTCTTTTACATACCATTTATCACCTTCTTCCTATCTTATCCTTCCATAAAATCATTAATATTCACCACTTTCATAATAAATATGGGCTTATATTACCATTTTCCAAATCATTTATTTTTGAGTATTTGGAGTGAATTTATGGTTAATTATTGAGAAAATAACATATTTTTCATTATACTTTAAAGTTGGATGAGTTTTGTGATGCTTACAGGTGTATTTGAAGACTTTAACAAGCCCAAAACTGACCACCTAGCCTCGGATTCTAATTTCATCTTCTAGATGTGAGTTAACTTCAGGGAGAAGATCATGGAAATGTGGAGACAATATTTCATCTAATATTTGTTGGAGAATTTTGAGGGATGAGTTGTAGATTTGTTGGAGGATTTTGAGGGATAAGTTGAGATAATAGTGGATTTGTAATTATGATCAGTTATATTGAATTGATGTATAAATAGGAGAGCTCTCTCTTCATTTTGGTTAGATATCTCTCTAGTGGTTTAGAAGTAGAGGATAGTTTAGAGTTAGTCATAGAATATATTTTGATGGTTATGTAATGGAGATGATGCTTTGATGCACATACTTTGATGCTCTTATGTTAATATAGATTTTCAGTTATGTTTTGCTTATGAATTGATAGTATATATTTTATGTGAGCTCACAAGTTATTGTTAATTTCTTTATACCAGTTTATTTCATGTCAGTTCCTGCTTTCTTATATTAGATTTATTTCCTGCAATTTCCTGCTTTTCTACTTTAGGTTTATTTCCATGTCATTTCCTAATTTTGCAAGTTTGATTCAGTTTTAGTTGTAGATTATGTTCAACGACACTCTGCCCCTGCATATATTTTGTCTGTACCTCACAAGTTTATGCTCTCTTTGGGTTGACAATTAAATCGTTGGATATGTGTTATAAAATTGTTTAATATTTTCCTCAACATTTTGGCGTCGTTTCCAGGGAAGTGCTAAAACAGATCAGAGTTTAGATACGTAGATAGTTTGTTTTTATTACATATAAAGTGGAATGGGGAAACAATAAGATGCAAGGACGAATTCACTATGAAATTTTTGGGATTTCCGTAGTGTAACAACCAGACGCATCCACTTTAGTGGGTCGCCCCAAATCCTTTATTATAGTTTCTGCAAGTGTGTTTATTTTTCTGGAATTTGCAAGTTTGTTTTTATGCAAGTTTCCTTTTACAGTTTTGTAGTGTAAAGTTTGGATTGTTTTCATTTTTGGGCGCCTTTTTATTTCTGTTTTTGCACTTGTTTTGTGCTACAATTTTTGTGCTTGTCATGTAATCGATTTTTCTAGTACTTGATTTGATTTCAGTCAAATTATTTTAGGATGAGCATAAGTCTAGATAAACTCTCTCAACTCCTAGAAGAAGCAGGGATCTCCATCTCCCTTTCCCAAAAAAAGGAGATCTTGATAGCAGTTAAAATATTTACTACTCCTCCTGAAGTGAAAGAAGAATCGACATTTGAAGAATCATGCATATCAGAGGAGGAACTCCTGTTCGAACTGGAGATTGAAAGGGAGGAAGAAGGAATCTCAGGTGATCAAAATCATGAATAATATCCTGCAAACAAATGTTGCATCCAACAATGTTTTCAAGTAAGTACTAGTTTAAATCAGTTTTGTTTTTGCTTTTATTTCATTAACTTACATTTTCAATACTTAGTTTCCCATATTATTATACATCTTAGACTTTATGTTGTCAAATTAGATTTGAATTTCTGTTTAGTTTTGTTCAAAAGATGGTTGCATTGGAAATTTCATTTTATGTAAATAATTTTTAATTTTCAATTAGAGTAGGTAGGTTTTTTTTTTTTATCAGTTTAAAATTAGTGTTGTTTTAATTTACTTTAATGTTTCTATTTGTTAAAATTTTATTTCTAACTAGTCTTAATTACTACTAATTTTTTATTTTGTTAGGAATTAAAAGTAATTTTAATCTTTCAAATCTAAATTTTTTCTGAAATTTTTGGTCTTTCTTTTAATTTTTATTTTTCATTTAATAATTTTCTAGTTATTTTAAAAATAAAAAAATACATTAAGAATTAAGTTTTTAATTAAAAAAATATAATAAATAAACTAATAAACAAATAAGAAATATAATAATAGTTTTAGTTTTTGTCTTTGTTTTTAAATTTTAAATTATAAAAAAAAATCTAAATAAAGTAAAAATTTTACCCCTTATCAATACTTGTTTTTTAATATTGTTAAGAATTAAAATATTTAATTTGCATATTTTAAATCTAAGCATACTTTACAATAAAATTAACCAGCTTAAATCCGAATCCTAGGCTCCTTAAGCGTCGAGAGGGATCAAATCTCCCGAGGTGCAAACCTCTCCTCGAATACCTTCTTGAGTGCAATACCTGAGAAGAGGTTTGCATATCGGGAGGTTTGATCCCTCTCGACGCTTGATAGAGCCTAGGATTTGGATCTAGGTTGGTTTCAGTCGTGGGGGGTTACACAAAAATGGAGTTTGATCAACATCGTAAGGAACATTTTAAGTTGAAAATACGTATAGAATTATGAGGATTATCTAGGTTTGCACCTCGGGAGGTTTGATCCCTCTCGACGCTTAATAGAGCCTAAGATTTGGATCTAGGTTGGTTTCAGTCGTGGGGGGTTATACAAAACTGGAGTTTGATCAACATTGTAAGGAACATGTTAAGTTGAAAATACATATAGAATTATGAGGATTATCTCAATGTAAGTAATAAATATTAAGGATTGAATAAATTCTTAAACTGAAAAATAGAGACAATAATTTTGTAAGGATTAAATAAATGCAAATATGGTTTAGATTTAGAGTCAGACTAGGGTTTTCCATTTTACCCCAAACAATCATTCTTCTTTTGTTTTTCTTAGAAGAGGCACATTCTACATTACTATACATTTTTTTAACATTTCCACTAAAAAATATTTAAAGTTAGAAATTTGATCTATTTCGACAATTGGTAGAATTCTTTTTAAGATAGATTTATGTTAGTAAAACACATTTATAAATTCTGAACTTGGGATTTCATTTCCCGCTACAATTTCCGAAACTACGGAAATTTTAATATGCTCTCCACCTTTGAAGTACAATAGATACAATATAATTACACTTCTAGTTTGAATTTTAAAAACCCTTGTTTGCATTTGGATATGTATAACATCGTTTTTGCTTACATCTCTTCATGCAAATGTCGATTCTGAGTTTGATATTCCTATCAATGACTATCTCGCATGAGGAGGAGCTAATTCAACTCAACTCCAACTCTCACATGGTGCTTGTGAGAGTTGGCCAGTTGTTTAGCTGGTTGGAATTGACGTTAGGTTCATTATCTTTGCATTAAGAACAGTGCTCGCCTTGTTCAACATGTAGTAAATTCATTTTTGAGGAAATGTAACAGAATTATTCAGTGCCTAGTTGATTTTCATCATGGTGGCATATATTGAGATTCTCTTCACCATTTTCACTAGATCCAAACATGGTTAAAATTCGGTCATCCAGCGATAGAGACTTGAATGTACATCTGTAATCCTTTTAGAAATTTTAAGGTATAATAATGAATTCAGAATTTGTGCAAATCTTAATTTTGTTTCATTATGATTCACGAATGGATGGTACAATGCTCATGGAAAAACAATATTGGGAAATGAATGTGTTGATTAGTGTTTGAAATAATATATTTTTTGAAATTTTATAATTTATTTTAAGAGTAGTTTATTTTTTATTTTCGTTATTTTTAATCGAAATTTGGTAAAAAAAATTAACAAATCTCCTTGAATGCAATTTACCATGGGTTCTTTAAGAAGCCTTGCATGATTGTTTAGTAGGTCAACATATTTTTGCAAATAATTACATGGCGTGAAATTTTCCATTGATATTACATGTTCCAAGGGATTATATCCATGTAGACTTACTATCTTAGGTTTATGTACTGGAATAATTACTTATTAAATAACTCGACACAATTAGCAATCTCTGAAATAGATAACATGATAATCAATTAAAATAATAAGCTACTGTCATTAGAGGGATCAAATGCACTCAGCAATTAGAGGAATTCGCCTACCAATAATTCTCAAAAGTGAAATGTGTAATTAATTTTTTTCAATGTCTATATAGGAATTAGAGGGATCATAGAGGAATTCGACTACCAATCATTCTCAAGAGTGAAATGTGCAATTAATTTTTTCAATGTCTATGTAGTAATTAGAGAGTGAAATGTGGGATCATAAAGCGATTCGCCTACCAATTATTCTAGAGAGTGAAATGTGCAATTAATTTTTTGAATGTCTGTGTAGTAATTAGAGGGATTCGCCTACGGCTGGAAAGTTCTGCTTTTCATTTTCATGGCAAGCTGCTTCACTTGGGTAATATTTAAAACACATATATATTGAAATATATATTAATATTTATTTCTTTTAAAATTTAATTTAATTTAAATTTATAGGAGATATAACTAGCTATAATATTGAATATTTTAAATTTAGGAAAAAAATTAATATAAAACTTTATTTTAAATTTAATATAAATATTAATTNATATATAGAGAGAGAGAGAGAGAGAGAGAGAGAGAGAGAGAGAGAGAGAGATTGAAATATATATTTTAGTATATGTATTTGGTTGCATGCAACCGGGACGGGAGGAGGGTGTTTCATTACTAGCTACTCAATAATTCTCTACAAATCACCAGCCAAAAAAAATAAAGAATTTGTGTTTGAGAATGGTTAAATGCAGTCACGTCCATGGTGCATCTATTCTATTAACAACCTTGAAGACACCACTGATACTATGTAAATTCTAGTTTCCTGAGTATTCCTTAATTGATGTATGCCTGGGATTGGAAAAAGAACTTCGAATCATTTGGTGGAAATATTACCTATGTTACACGGCGTTACTCTTATGTGTACAAGGAAAATAAAAAAGTAATGTAATTGGCGTCTGGTTGTCATTCATTGAATGATAAATCTACCATAAGATAACAATCGTCGTATATATCCAAGTTGATCAATAGAAATCATAAGAGTTATAAAGTATTTTGAGACCATTTCATCCTTCCATAAACTTTGTCATCTTAGCCATATAGTGAGTGAACAAAATTGTTAATTTTGATCTTCATCAATCAATTTATAATTTTATGCTGTGCATATTCTGCTTTTTACCTAAGAATAATTTTGGGTTATCGGTATCTTTGAAAATAAAGTTTTCAAGTCTATTGCTATTTTAAATATTGGAGGTTGATCAGATGTGTTGGTCGTCTGGGCAGACCCGGGTTTACTATAATGAACCAACAACACCCCTAGCTCACTGGCCCTTTCGGCGACAGACCATGGAGCAGCCTGAAGTCTCACCCGAAGTGATCCTAATGGGTTTGTCGAGGACTCAAGTGTCTTGAACAGGTTCTGTATGGCATCCTATGTGCGTCTCGCAACCCTTCTTAGCTCGTAAGACCGCTCTTCCCTCACTGCAACGCAATGTGCAGTTTTCCTCTTGTTCACAATGACTCTAATCCCGTACCGCATCGTTGCGCCCGAGGCAACACCTAGCTCCCTCCTATGCTCACTCCTCAAGCCACGGTACCACGCACCGCAGCTCCTCTGCTGGTGCGATATCGCCTCCCGCGATATCCTACCGCTGCGACTCAACGTACTTATCTTACTGGTGTTAACCTACCGGACACAATGCATAGTGCTGTTTTATACTGCAACACTTAACTGTATTTAAGGGAAACTCAGACAGGCTCTTATACAAATTGCTCAAGACTTCTACTCGCATTTATCATGTTATTATGCTATGGACTGAATAACATACACATACATATAGTTACTGTAAGCAAAGTTCATGTAATGAAGGATAGATATAACAAGTAAATACAATCACATGAGTCAACACATAACACTCAGATTTTATGTGGTTCAATTCCAGGATGGAAGTTACATCGACAGAACTGTGTTTCTATATTATAACTTGAGAGAGGTACACAGTTCTGCTGCACTGCATATGCAGCTAGAGATCTTCTGGGTAACTCCGCACACAGCCTGGAGCCCTTTTTTCTTATATCTCTTCTCTATATCTATATTGCCTTCTTACAATATACTCTCACTCTCTCTCTCTCTCTATCAATCCCTGCGGATTGTTACAATACAAAATAACAGTAAGCTAACAAACTCCTAATGATATGACTAGCTGGATGGCCTAAAATGCCCAAAATGCCAACCTTTTACAATACAAATTACATCCCTTTATAGGCGGGCCGAAGGTCTCACCTTTACAACACTATGGGCCTATCCCAACAGTAACCCAAACCCTAACTAGTGACATTTGGTGTATCTGTACTTGGGGTAGCCGCTTTCCATCACACCACTACTCTCTGCAGTCTTCCATGCTTCCCGGTACTGACCATGGGTACTATGCACTGCTTCCCGTCTTCTGTCCTTCGTCTTCAATACCTCAGCCTTGTCGCTCCTTTCCTTTATGAGGGTAGCTGAGCCCTCCTGTCTTCGTCGCTACCTTCAATGCAGTGGTTGAGCTCTCTCTTCTCGGTCGTTCAGGTACTGTCGTCTTCTTTGACTTCTCTGTTTCAACAGTCATGGTTTTCAGCTCTGCTCTGTAGCTAGAAACATGCTACGACGTCGTAGCTTCACCTTATCTCTTCGTCTTCACCAAACTGTCTATCTGCCAAAATGGAAACTTTTCTTGTAGCTGCGGGACCCTGCTCCAATAGTCCCCTAACACTTACTTGTGGCTCGTCCCCGAGCCACTACCAACAGGCTTCTCCTGCTGTAGCTTCTCCTTGGATTCCTACGAAGTGTGCTGAAGTTTGTCCCGAAGTCCTGCGACTTCGTTCTCCATAGCTGCGATACGCTCTTTCATCGAGTCAAGCATAGCTTAACTAATACCTGAGTCTTCTGCTGTATCAATTTCATTTCTGGCAGCAGTAAACTCCCCAACTTTCTGCTCAACCGCATCGAATAGCTCTGTGATTTGTTCCTGATATGGTTGAATCAGGTTATTGATCTGTATCTCCTTTTCTCTCAACCGCTGCGCTTCCTGCTGCAAGCGGTTCATCTCCGTCATCTTTCTCATCTTTTGAAGAGCTGCTAAGCTCTTGATTTCTTCCTTCATTGTTGTTGTGGTATTCTCTATATGCTTAATACTTTGATGGATTTCCACTTTCTCAGGAGGCTCATCTAACTCTGACCATGTGTTCGTCGCATCAGCTAGCACTGACATGCACTAGTACAAAATGAGGAATTAGCTACTAGGTGACTAAAATTTCTAGTCACCACAGGTTTTCCAAGTGATTTACTACTAAATATGAACAATTTTGATTGACCCAACTATAAACGACTAAAATTAACGACTAATTTAGTCACCAATTAACAAATATGACTAGATAATAAGTGACAGAGTTAAAAATGACTAATTTAGTCACGGCATAAAAAATGACTAGCTAGAAGAATATGAATTAGTCATTTATGTTAGTCATTTTTAATTGTGTCATGGAAAATTCCAAATTTGGCAATGAAGTGTAATTTTTGTAAGTTGTCTACCTTCTATTAGTAATATTAGTGCCATGCACCTTGATCTTCAGAGATCCAACAAAGCAATTGCATGAATTTTCTCTTGACCATCTTTATCCCTGCTGCATCATTGAAGCAAACCCGGTTAAGCATGTTCCAAAGGAAAATTATGTTCCTATGTCAATTATGAATTAGATACTAGAACTAGTACCGTATCGTTATCAGATAGAAGCATCAAATCCCTACATCCCCTTGAGAATAGGCCATTCGAATGCACCTCCTCCACGTAGACTTACCAAATGCATCCAATGCATGGCCAAAAAAACATGTTAACTTCGTATTTCTAGGCTGAAGGTATCGTTCGACCCTCGCTCCCCTGTTTTTGCACTTGACACCCTAT